>PVJA010004199.1:0-88170 GCA_004027025.1 Myocastor coypus | reverse complement strand
GAAAGAAACGAATAGGAAATTCCAGCAATAAGAAATGAACAAAAGATTGGAACTGAAGACCTTAAGTGCTTGCTTTTTGCCCGTTGACCAGATAACTAGAACTATCTGCATTATCTATGCAGCATGGGGTTTTTATTATTTTTACCTAAAGACGTCTCTTTTTGGTAATGACAAACGTGTTTTTTTTTTTTTTTTTTTTTTAAAGCCTGGTTTTTCTCAATACACCTTTAAAGGTTTTTAAATTGTTTCATATCTGGTCAAGTTGAAATTTTTAAGAACTTCATTTTTAATTTGTAATAAAAGTTTACAACTTGATTTTTTCAAAAAAGTCAACAAACTGCAAGCACCTATTAATAAAGGTCTTAAATAAAAAAAAATAAAATAAAAAAATAAAAATGGGTTCCAGTATATTACCATGATGTTTTTCAGTTCTATTGGGAAAATATAGAGAAGGGGAATAGCTGGATTGTACGGGATTTTCAGTCTTGGATTTTGAGGGGAATCTGCACTGATTTCCTCAGTGGCTGTACCAGTCTACAATCTCACAAACAAAGAATGGTTCCTTTTTCCCTGCACCATCTCCAGCATTTGTTATTAGTTGATTCCTTTATGATAGCCATTCTTTTTGGGGTGACATGGCATCTCAATGTTGTTTTAGTTTGCATTTCTCAAATCTCTAGTGATGTGGAGCATTTTTTCAGGTATTTATTTACCTCTTGTATTTCCCCCTCTGAGAAGTGTGTGTTCATTGCAGATGCCCATTTTTGAATTGAGTCCTTTAATTTTGAGACCCATATATATATATACATTTTAGAAAACAACCTTTGTGTGAATGATTCTTGGTTAAGATTTTTTTTCCAAATTTGTGGTTTGTCTATTCACTCTGTTGGTGATTTCCTTTGATGTATAGAAACATCTCAGTCACAGGAATTCCCAGTTGTTATTCTTTTAAGTAGTAAATGTACCATTTGATTTCTGTCTGCGAACTGTCTGCATTCCCCTATGTCTTCATGATTTCTATCTATTTTCTCTTTCAAGAGATTTAGTGTTTCTGTTTTAATGCTTAGATCTTTTACCCATTTTGACTTTAGTGTACAGCAATAAGCCTGGTTTTAATTTTGGTTTTGGCACTTGCTGAGCCAATTTTTTGGGTACCATTTTTAAAGATGTTATCTTTCCTCTGTTGAACATATTTGGCCTCTTTGTCAAAGGTAACATGGTTGAGTGTGTTTGTAGTTGTATCTGCATCTTCAGCTCTGCTCCATTGATCCTCAGGTCTGTTTTTTTTTTTTTTTTTTTTTTTCCCATTACCATGATGCTTTTATTTTAGTAGCTGCATAGTATAAGTGTAAGTCAGGGATTATAATGCCTCCTCCCTTGCATTTGTTCCCCAAGATTGCCTTTGCTATTCTAGATCTTTTCTGGCTCCAAATAAATTTTATGCATATTTTGTCTAGATCTATGAGGTATGTTGATGATACTTTCTGAAGATTGCACTAAATCTGTATAATACTTTTGGGAGTATGACCATTTTCACCAATGATGATTCTTTCTATCCAAAAGCAAGAATATCTGCCCATTTTCTGAAATCCTCTTTAATCTCTATTTTCAGAGTACTGTAATTTTCATCATGTAGATATTTTATTTCCTCTATTACATTGGTTCCTCATCAATATTTAATTTTGTGGATGCTGTTATGAAGGGTATTGTTTACCTAACTTCTCTCTGAATGTGTTTGTTAATCTGTGTAGAGGAATGCCATTGATGTTTCAGAATTTTTCTAATCTTGTATGGTACTGAATTTGTTTGTTAATTCTAGTAGCTGCTTGGTGGAATTTTTCATGTCTTGCAAGTAGAATGTCTTGTCTTCTGGGAATAGTGATTATTTTAACTTCCTTACCTATTTTTATTCTTTTTATTTCTCTCTTTGGTCTAATGGCTCTAACTAATGATTCCAGAACTATATTGATTAGGAGTGGTGGTAGACAATGTCCCTGTCTTGTACTTCATCTGAGAGTGATAAATTTCAGCTTTTCCCCATTTAGAATTATTTTTTATTGTTGGATTTTCATAGATAGCTTTTATCAGGTTGAGGTAGAGGCCATCTATTCTAATTTTCTGTAGGACTTTGATAATAAATGAATGCTGGACTTTGTCACAAGTTTTTTTCTGTATCAGTTGAGATGATCATGTGTTTTTTGGTTTCAGCTTTATTAATGTAATATATTATAAGTTCAAGTAAATTTGAAATACTCTATATAGGACCATAGGAATGGAGTTTTGCTGTGGGGGATATTGAACTAAATTTTACATGTCAGGAGGTTTTTGCTATTTTTGTGGTACCGAGAATCAAACTCAGGATATTATGCTTTCAAGGAAGGTACTTATGCCTCTGAGCTAGTTCCTTGGCTCAGTTAAAGTAAATTAGGAAAGAATATGATCTTGTGGTTATGCGATATTGTAGCTGTGGTAATGATTCAAATTTTTAAAAATTAAACATAAATAAAATTTATGTTGTAAGCTTTTTTTATTGAAAATCTTTTGTGTGCCTATTTTCTTTAACTCCATTTGCATATTAAAATCTCCAAGGCTGGGGAGATAATTCTGCAGTCTAAGTGCCTGCCAGCAAGTGCAAGAACCCAGGTTCAATTCCTGGTACAACACACCATGCCAGGCCCACACCAACCTGGTCACTGAATATGGGTATGGTGGTTCATGCCTATAATTCAGTGCTGGGGTGGTTGACACAGGAGGATCACTAATGCTCATGCTGCATAGTGAGACCCAGTACCAAATCAATCAATCAATCAATCAATCAATCAAATAATAAAATAAAGTAAATTTTCCAGTAGCCCTCTCCTTTATATCTTAACGCTGTTGAAGAACTGATACTCCTTGTAAAAAGAAACAATATTGTTTTTGATGCTAAATCAAAAAAATCTCTAAAGTTTGAACTGTTTTATTAATAAGGACAAAGGAAAATAATGCATACCCTCATAGGTCAAATGAAAGATCTTACCCAAGTTCCTTTTTCTACCTAAATAAGTTAATGAATTTGACTTGAAAAATTATGTACAAAGTTATTAGATATATACAACTGAAGACACATTATTTTCAACCTTAGGAAAAATGGGAGATTCCAAAAACAAGTTCCTTTATCCAGGGCTCACAAAGTTCATGTTGTTCTACAGTATGTCTGCAGAGATAAACCCCCACCTAATTAGAGTTCAACTTTGTTTAGCACAGTAAGGGGACAGACAGAAACTTAAAATAGCAAGATCATCTCATCCGTCTAGCTATCATGATCTGATCTGCCAAGCAATTTCATAACTTAGTGACTTCACTGTTAGAAGAAATTGAGAGGATCAGTATCTGTAAGGTGAAGAGTTGTGCTTTTCAACTACAGATAAAAGACTTTGACATTCTGCGAAGTTAAAAATACGTTTACATCTGTACTCTAATTAGAAAGGAATAACAGTAGAAATAAGATAACAAACCTTATCAGTAAAAAGCTTAATAAAATTCAATAATTTGCAAATCTTAGAGAATATATTTTTCCTTGTGAGACTAAACTAATTGCATATTATTTATTAAAGACTAAGAGAAAATACTATAGGATATTGTATTGGTCAGGGTTTTGCTTAAAAGAATAGAACAGATATAAGGAATGGATATTAACAAAAAATATACATTCTATAAGGAGTTATAAGATTGGATTACAATAGTTAGCCACAGAGTCAGAAGAGAAAGCGTGCAGAGCATGTTTGCACACTCCAAACTGAAGAATTCAATCCCGAGGTCTCGACTTCACTGCAGCACTCCCCGTAAGTCTCTATGCATCAGCTGATGGATCTGCAATGGAAAACTGAAGTGTCTGTAATGGACACTGAAAAGACTGTGATGGATGGCGTAAGATCCAAGCTGGAAGCCAGATAATGAAGTCTAGGCTCAATGCGAAGACTGAAGCTTCTTCAACGAAGTGAAGTCTTGACTACTTCCTCAGCCCTTTAAAAAGCCTGTTTGTGCTCAGTCATTCTGACATGGGCCCATTGTGCCCTAGAGTGGAACCAATAATACCCCAGTACGGGCCCTTGATCCTGCTCTAGGGAGGAGCCAATCATACCCTAGGCAGGCCCTGGTCATGCTCCAGGGAAGAACCAATTGTAACCGAAGGGCGGGGCTCCCACCAACAGGGAACCAGGATGCTGAGTCATCCAGCCAAGTTGACACAATGTATCAACCACCACAGATATGTATCTTTTCACCTTTTCTATATTTTTATACATTTATTGAAATACAGCTATTCATAAATTCATATGCAGTAGACCATGTATTAGAGCACAGCAGTGATCAACATATGGCATGTTATTATATTCGTTTTCCTTTTTAAATAAAAATGTTAATGTCTGACTTATGTTTTTCTAAACTAAAATCTCAGAATTCAGGTTTAATTACAGTGTTGGCACTTGCTTGACAGGCATGTAAGGTTTGGGTTGCACCTTGGCTATTAGGTTCTAAAAGGTTCACCATAATTTTACCCGAGTAAAGGACTATATACTAGAGTATTTTAAGGATGAAGTCAAGAAGAATTATTTATGGAAAAATTATTTGGTATTAAATTTCAATACCATTCCTATAATTTTACTGTGTAGCTCCTTGACCTAACTTAATACAGATCAAGTCCTATTCGTGAACGAGGCTGGCCAAGCAGAGAACTGCACAGCAGTAGCACAAGTGTTTCTATCAGAGAATGATAGCTGCATACTATCTTCCTCTCTTATTGTGATATTCTTAACTAAGTTACTTGATTCTTCATATTTATTACCAGTTAATATTTTATGTGCTCAAAGACAGTATATAAAACAAAACAGTCAACTATATTACTGAATTCTAATTAAAAACGATAGTTGTGCATATATTCAGAATTATAACAAGGAATGAAAAATCTAAATTATTACAACTTGATATTTAAATGCAGATGCACTTAAATTGAGGCAAAAGCATTGCAGACAAACTGTCCATTTTTCCTTGTTATAAAAAGATTAATTGATGTATTTGGTCACACAATGCAGCTTGGACTCACAGTGATCCTCTTGTCTCAGTCTCTTCAGGGCTGGGATTATAGGCATGCAACACCACGCCCAGTTGAGGTTGCCAGCACTGGGTAAGGCTGGCACTGCAGTGCCATGGATAGAACCTAGGTCCCTATGCTTGCAATGTAGGTGCTTAGTCCACTGAGCTATCTCCTCAGCCATCGTTTTTCTTTCTTCTTCTTCCACTATACCTCTGCAAATCTGGCAGAACTTGTATACCATTTTTCTCTCCCACTTTGCATCTGCATTTTATTCTCACGAAATACCGAAAAATTTTCTAAAAAGGGAAGTAAGCCTGTCTCCTTTCCCTATTTATCATTATATGTAAAAGATACACGAATGAAGACATGTAAGAATTGAAAAAATGAAATTATTTTTCCAGTTTTTTGAAATTATTTCTTCAAAATGAGCCTTTAATAGCTACTCTACAAAGAACACAAAATTGTTTTTAATAATTTTCTGCCTCTTTGTTGAAAAATAAAAATTTGAAAATTTATGCAATGAAAACAAAGGTCTATATGGCTATGGTTTGTGTATAGGTGTCCCCCCAAAGCCTCATGCAGTCATGGGGTGGCTTCTGGAATTCATAATTGATTATTGTGGAAATGTATGCTGTACCTCCCTTGGGGCAGGTGACTTGCATTTCAATGTAAGAAAGGAAGAGAATTTAGCTGCTGGAGCTGCTGCGACCTGGCCTTTTGTTCTTGCTCTTGGCTGCCACCATGAAAGGTTGTTTTCTGCCATGTGCCTCTCTGCCTTACAGCCAACTAAATATGGATTGAAATCTCCAGTAACTATGAACTAAATAAACCTTTCCTTCCTTCATTTTGAGTGTTGGGAATTAGTCTAAGTAATGAGACAAGAGTAACTAAGACATCCACTAATAATGTTTAGACGAGAAATCATGTCTGCATCTTAAACTCTGAACAACTATGATGCAGACAACATTATGCAATATATTAAGTATTATAAATAAAAATAATATTAAAATTAATTTTAAAATGAAAAATAAAGGCTAGCAATATAAAATACAATAATATGCCAGAACATATAAACTACTGAGAACTATTGTTTCCCTTAAAACACTATTATTTCATGTAACATACAGTGACCAAAAATGTTGGGGAAAAATCCTTTTTTGGACTGGGGATATAGTACAGAATTTTTTGTTCTTTTCTTTTCTTTTCTTTTAAAGTCATAAGTTCTGGGGAAAAAAAATACTCACAAGTTCGGGCTGGCTAAATAGCTCAGTGGATTAAAATGCCTGGGTTCCATCCTTGGTGTGCTGTGCCAACCGCCCCCACCACCTGCACTGGGCATCTGAGGCAGAGATTGAGATGAGATCATGTGTGCTGGCACATGCCTGTAATCCCATCACTTGGGAGGCTGCAAACAGGGGAATCACTAAGGGCCTGACCTATGTAGATATATCCTATAGTCTCTGTACCCTGTAAACCGTCTACTAAATACACACACACACACACACACACACACACACACACACACACACGCACACACACACAGTCGTAAGTTCGAAAATACAGAACTTGCTTAAATTTCAATTTTATGTATATTGATTCTCAAATTTACATGTTCCAGAAGCTTGTAGTATCTAACAGAGGATAACTCAGGAAGAGAGGAGAACTTTATTTTTTTGACATGAGTTAAAAACTACGTATTATTTGCATGATTTGGGCTAAATGGCTTACATCCTCTGAACATGTGTGTGGATACAAACGACTGTATTATGTACTGTTTTAGTTATGCTGACAGAAGCATTGTCCTATTCATATGTATTTTCCAGTATAACTCTTATGAAAACTTCATTAGTCAATTACAATTATTGTGAGTTGGTGGGTGTGTTACCAGTAATTAAATATGGTAATATTCTACCACTGCTAATATTCTGCTTTCAGTTCTAAAACTTTTGTCAAGGTCTTCCTAAATTGCCCAAACTGACCTCAAATCTGTGATCCTCTTGCTTCACCCTCTAAAATAGCTGAGATTAAAGATATTTCCAACTGTGCTTGGCTAGATGTTCATATTTTTAAGGTAATTATATATATAATATATATATATATAGTGGCCAGCCCAGCCTGCCCTAAGGTGGGACTGGCACAATATGTGTTGCGGGGGACTTAGCTGCTGTCTGTGTGGTTGCCTAAGCTTTCCTAAGCAGGTGCTTTAGACCGCTAAGCCATCTTGCCCGCCCAAGGTAAATTCTTATATAAATAAATCAAAGTAATGTTGTTAAGATCAAATAATGAGAAGGTATAAAGTATAGTATTTAAATTAATAAAAACAACAACAAAAAATAAATAACCTTAGTACTAAAACCCACAAATATGCAAAAAATATATTACATTGCATGAACTTATTAACAGTATATGCCTATAAATAAAAGTGATCCCTGGTTTAGCAAAGATCAATATGGTTTACCAATTATTGCCCATCATTCCATTAAATATTTCAAGAATAAAATATTAGACAATGAAATTCCCACTGTCAAACAAAAACAAAATTTTGTTTGTTTTGTTGGTATGCTTTCTTTCAGCACTTTCAATATAACTTTTGTATGTTATTCTATTAGATTGTCTCAGTATAGCTAATTGTAGATTTATCCTGATTATTTTATACAATGAGTAAAGAAAATTTGCACTATCTTTCCTATAGGGAACTATAGCGTTTACTAAATCAAGTTTAGTCTTGGGAATCAGTTGGGGACTCATTTAGTCAGTCTGCCATAACAGTGGGCTCCGGAAAGGCTTCTATTCTTCCTGAGATATGCTTCCCTCATCTTTCTTCGTTTGTACTGTGAGCTATGAATGCAGTCCAGGGTGAAGATGAGCACTTAGGCTGAGGAAGTAAAGCTTTATGGCACCAAGTTTTACTGCCATGTTTGTGAGCAGTGCTGTACATGCGCAGGTCTGGTTCCAACTCCATGCTTGTAACTTTTCATTCTTTCAAATCCATAGCCCTCCCTTCTTTTCAGGAAAGCTGAACTAAACCATGTTTCACAAAGAAATAAGGGAAAATTAGAGAGGGCCAGGTGGTGGCAACCTGGGTGAATACTGATGCCTGGTAAGTAGGTAGAGGCTTCTGTATGAACAAGAGAGCTCTAAATACAATTCTATTGATGGATGCTTGAGTCAGCTGATCAGTAGAAGAGGTTGTAGGAAAGCCTTGCAGGGCAGGGCTGGGGGTAAGGAAGCAGGGAAGAGGTGGAAGAGGACAGGAAGAGAAGGAGGGAAGGAGAAAGGCAGGAAATAAAGGAAGAAAAGAAGGGAAGGAATAAGGCTGGAGGGATGGTGGGGGAGAGGGAAACCATGAGAACAATTAGAATGAATTTATTTGATTCCTGCTCACTTTTCTACTCTTCTTTTTTATTTTACATGGCACACAGCTACTGCATCTACTATTCCTGCCCCAAATCAAGAGGTGTGTCTACTCCTCACCACTGAATGCGGCCCAGGAGTCAGATGTGTCGAGAGTCTGCCCTTGAAGCGGGTTTGGATTTATCTGTAGTGCCAAGGTAGGGCAGGAGGCATTACACCTTCCTTTCTTTAACTACAACTGAAGGACTAAGAGAAGTGGCGGAAAGGTAGGTGAGCAATGCACCCTCTTAGAATCACTTAGGATGTAGGGCTGGGCCTTCAAACTCAGGTTTTGCCAACTGTTTCCATTTGAGACATTTTTAACGACAAGTCAGAATTATTATCTATAATTTGAGCAACTATATCAAAGACAGTAAAGTACTCTACAAAAAAACATGGTTGAATACCTCTCATTTCGTTTTTCCAAATGTGTACCATTTACAATGTCTTATCAATTAACATACTCCCTTTAAAATAAATTTGAGAAACTTAAAAAGTAAAAAGGGAGAAGAAAAAAGTTGTTTTATTGAAAAAAGCATTAATACTTAATGATTTGATCAATCTTACATACAACTATCTACCTGAAGAACATTTGATGATAAAAATATGTAATACATCAACTGCTGTTAAATTTTTATTCTTGTTTTGAAATTCTGTACCATATGTATTATTGTTTGTTACTTTGATTCTGTCCTTGTTTCTATTTGTTTTTATTTTTAAAATAAGTAAATAAATAAATAAGTAAATAAATAAGAAGTAAAACATAGTTTGTTGTACAAGAAATGATTGTGTGCCGCCTTGAGAGCCGGCTCTATGCAGCCCAGAACTTACCAACGTAGGAAAGGCTAACGTGCACGGGCAGGAAGCGGATTCCCAGGGTTACCCAGTACACAACTTAGGTGGGCATCTGTTTAAAATTCAAGCTATAATCAATAAAATTTTATTATTATTATATTTTCAGGTAACAGATTTTTTCACTTTTTCTCAGTTCTCTTCTTTTATAATTGAGATTTTAAACTTGTTGTCATGAAAATTCACTAGAGCAAGGGTCTTTCTGTGCTGCTCAGGTTTTACCTGAACTTCTGAGCTTGAGTTGCCCTCCCGTCTCAGCCTCTAGAGTAGCCGAGAGTACAGGCATTTGCCACAGCATCCAGCTTAAGTCTATTTCTTTCTTATCAAAATATTCTAAGTAACACAGTGCCGATAAGTAGTTCTCAAAGTTTTCCTCCTGATATCATTTTGTTATGAATCAGCTTTTCTTTCTGTATACATCCATGCATCAAATCATTCCCCACATAGAAATCACAGCTTCTGCAGTGACCAGATGCATCTCTTAATGTTTGGGCTCCTGGGCCTGATAAGGTACCACTGGCACCTCATTTGGGATAAAACTGGAGAACCTGGTGGCTGTGCTAGCTCTACACACACTGAAATTGCCCTCTTAAATGTAGTCTGAGTTAGGTAAGGAACGTTTTTCTATATATTTCTTAGTCCTTCATTTTGAAGATATAATTCCTGCTAATTGCCAGTAAGACCATTTCAATTGTAACAAAAACTCGTGTATTCTTTTTAAAACACACACAAACACGCACAAACACACACACTTTTTTGCCAGCTTTGCATAATGAACTATGTAAAACTTCCAGTAACTGAATCCTGTTTTAAACAGCAGAAAGTCAGCAGCTCCACACAGATGGGATGTCCGGATCACCTTTTCCTTGAGCTCAGAAACACCCTTAAAGAAGGCCTTATTCTTACTTCCAAGCAATAGCATGGCAAGTCTGATAGAAAGGAAGTGGATTCCCTGTATTGATTCAAGAAATCTCTTCAGTCCTTGAACAAAGGAGCGAAAGAAGGTGCAAATGCAGAAACTGTTACCACAGAGAGAAAGCTTGAAGTTGCAGGAGCTGTTCACAGGATGCCCACACTATCTCTCCACACAGTTCTATTCACACAGCACGGGGGTGGCTTACATTCCAGAGCATTCTAAAACGGGGTCTGCAAAGCAGCTATCGGGGCGCAGTGCTTAAAGACTGTTCTTCATTCCTTTGCTCTTGCATACCACTAAAAGTAATTGTAGACCTTAGATATTGGAAGAAAATTGAACACAGTAAGAATAAATCCGTGAGATTTTTAAAAATGTGTTTGCTGACTCTTGCTGACTGACTAATTTATAATATATAGTTTTTTAACCACATTGTGCTCTTTCTTGACATACCATAAACTAACTTATTTGTAAATTATAACTGATGTTATAAAGTTTATAAAGTTACAATTTTCTCTTCTTGTAAGGAAATAATTTTTTTCTTTATTTCCTGGAAATTATATTTTTGTGTTGTTAATTTGTGCTTAGCTTGTATTTACAAGAATTTTTTTTTAAGAAATAGAACTTGACAGTGCAGGTTGCTGTTGCTTGCTGCTTTACTGTCTCCTGCCTGTTTGCCATGAACTGTTTCTCCTCTTTAGTGCCACTCAGCCTTGCTGCTCTGTGTTGAAGCCAGCAAACTATGAACTGAAAGCTAAATAAACACTGCACACTAAATGAACATTTCTCCTAAAAAAAAAAAGAAAGAAAGAAGAAAGAAAGAGAGAGAGATAGAGAGAGACAGAGAGAGAGAGAGAGAAGAAAGGAAGGAAGGAAGAAAGAAAGAAAGAAAGAAAGAAAGAAAGAAAGAAAGAAAGAAAGAAAGAAAGAAATTGACAATGCAAAGAGAAGTAGAAATATCCAAGTGACACCTAGAGTTTGGCGGTAGATATATTTTGCATTGTTGGGCACTTCTGGGAATCACTCCCAAAATATCCGGCCCTGAAGATTGAAGGGCGGAGATTTTTAGGGAGTTGCAAGCAAGAAGCAGAACATGGCTGTCTTTAATTGGTTCTCACAATAGACCTCACAGCGGCCAGCCATTTCTAGACAACAGTAGTAGCAAGAATTGCAGCAACAGCTGTCACCTGGGCAACTAACACACTGGCTAGGGACCACCATTGGCTGTTATAGAACAATATTGTTCATGCCAACAGTTGGATATTTTAGTCAGTATTTCAAAAGTATTTTTAATTTTTGAAAGTCACGTTTAGCTTCATTACTTACCACTAATATTGTTCTTATATATCTTTATTTTATAATTAAAACAATAATTTCATAAATGTAGGAAACTGACATTTTTAAAGGCTGATGGCTATTAAATCAATTCTCTTAGCAAAAAGAAGTCAGAAACCTTGCTTCAAAGACCTAATGTTAATCAACCAGGTCACCTATGACCTTGACAAGTGAAAGGGATTTCAAACAGAAGACTTAAACTTCAGAGACTTATAGAGTGCTTATGTGTATTTATTTAGTTTTATAGCCGGCTCTGCTTGCCCTGAGGGCAGGGTTGGCACAGCATGTGGTGCCGGGAATCAAACCATGGTCCCTGCAGCCGCCTAAGCTTTCCTAAGCAGGCACTTTAGATCACTGAGCCATCCTGCCAGGCCTAGGGTCCTTATGAACATGATTCTTCCCTGGTGACAGTTACGTGACCTAAGTCACATATTAAGGACTATTTTCTTGAGATGTAAGATAATTGATGAGATTCAAAAGATGATTAGCAACGCTGTGACCAGAAACAAGATAGACAATGCTTTCTGAAGTCTTTCTCTTTTTGTGCCAGGAGTAAGTCAGCATAGGACTTACCCAGGGATAGTGCTTCATGAGTGAAGACATTGGCTCTTATATCCTGCCATCATTTCCTTCCTGGAGCTACCTGCCCTTTTGGGGGAAAGAATGTCCACAGATACAGTGAGAAAAATGGCAAAATCTTCCTGATTTTTCTCTGCCTGTTTATAGGACAGAATTGCCTTTATTAATCAGGCTACTCTAATCAATAAACAAACTAGATGGCTAAAAACAGAAACATAGAGCTCACAATTACAGTCCTATATCACAGAGGTGCTTGCTTTAGTTCCTGGTTCTTAGATTATTGTCATCTTGCTGCCTATCTCATGTAGCAGAAGGAAAGATAGCATTGGCTGGGGCTTAGATGTCCCTCCCAAATCCTCACGTGCTAATGATGGGGATTTTCACAGTTGAGTAGATCTAGACTTGTTGTACTCCATTAAGTGTCTGATTTGAGGACCCAATCATGTTTGATTACTGAGTTGTTTGGTTTGGCCTAGCTGTGGCTGTGGATGACTTAAAGGTCCACCAAGGAGGGGAGTGATACTGGCCCTCAGGGTGTGTAGCTTGGATAAACTAGAAGGGACAGGAAGAGGATCACTGCTCTGGCTCATTGCTTCTTAGTTTGCTGCTTGTTGTTCTGATGTCCTGTGCCTTCCGTTGACTATTTTTTCTCTGTAATCTTCTGCCATGTCATTCTGTCTTGGAGCCAGCCAATTATGGACAGAAACCCCTACAAACTCTATGACCAATATACCTTTCCCCACTTAACCTTGAGCAAGAGTCAAGTATTTTGTTTCAGCATCAAGAAAGCAACTAAAACAGAAAATAAAGAAAGAGGTTAAGAAAGAAAAGTTTATTGGTTCCTTTTTAGGACAATAAGCCTATAATCTGGGTCTCATCCTCCTGAATCAAATAACTCTAGTTACCTCAAAGGTTCCACTTCCAAATGATTTATACTGGAATGTAAGAGTTTAACACTTCAATTTTTAGGAAACAAAATCATAGACTCTGTAATTATCCATTACCACATAATAACAACTTGAAAGGCTAATCTATGACTTCATGTCTAGTAACTGTCTCCCTTGAGCTTTCCTCTCCAGATATATGAATATACTTGGAATCTTTCCAGGAAATACAAGCATTTTTCAGAAGGATACTGTAAAATTGTACAACTTGTCCCACTGCAAACACCTGCCCTTTACTTATATAATATGCGCTCTTTTAAAACTCTCTGCCCTCATTTGAAACAATTTTCTTCTTGTTATTTTTTAAAGATTTGTTTTTTGGGTTTGCTTTTCATCTCATAAAAATTCTTATGCTGTAATTTAATCCCAGTCATCTATGTTAAGTGGCTGTGAAATTTTGGAAGAAGACAAGGTTCAACAATGATTTGAAATAACGTGAAGAATCCTGTGCACTTATTGATGGACTGTACACCTGTTTGATCCGCAGACCGCCACACCAGCAGGTGAATCTCATTTTGTGATCTATAGCTTCTAAAAGTGTATTATTTTTCTCCAATAAAAGTCAGTATCTATGGTCTATTATCTTGGGAAAGGATAGGTTCCCTAGTTTAAAGAATATAATTTTTATTGAATATTGGGCATCCATTTAAGCACTTCATTCAGACTAGTCAAGTAGCTCAGCAGATTGAAGTGCCTGCAAGCCGGCTCAGGGGCCAAGGTTAGATCCCTGGGCCTGCTGTGCCAGCCTAGCCCCTGGGTGCACTAAGCCAACAACTGAAACTGGGCATGGTGGCATATGCCTATAATCCCAGCTCTTGTGAGAGTGTAAACAGGCGGATTACTAAGAGTCTGATCTGGCAGTGAGACCCTGGACACCCTGTAAAGCCTTCCCTAAAATTAAAAAAAAAGAAGTGCTTCATCTTTACTCTCATCTTCTGATGTCCAAATCATTTGGCCCTAAAGGGAAGATCATTCAGTTTAAAATATTAAAGAAACCTCCACTATTACCATGCAGTCTTAGAAAGTAAACTCTTTGGCAAAGAAAATATTTAGATATATAATAAATGAAATGTCTTTTGCTGCTGTATAATGCTTTTTGTGAATAAAAGATCCAGGAAAACATATACACTGATTACTACTTGAATTTACATTTATTTTCTGGTTGGAATGTGGCCAATTTGATAGTTGCAGAAATTTATTAGAGAGTCATTATAATTTTTGTGTCTTAATTACTCCATTCATAAATCTGAAATAAAATGAACTATTACATGATAAAGTTTACAAATTTGGAAGTGTAATATCTTGAAAGAAACAGAAACACTTATGACATTGTACACGATATATAACATATAGTTACAGATCAATCAAGTTACATAGATGTGGGAAAAGAAGATAGGATATTCAGTGAAAGATCCTAAACAGGTAAAAGTCAAATATATTTTCTCATGAAATCAAATCAGCAAGAAGGAAAACCACTAAGTACTTTATATATGAGATAATTCAATAAGTTTTATTTTCTCTGTGACCTTTTGAATTCCAAGGTAGGCTGCTTATTACCATGCCAAACTCTTTTTTTTTTTGCATCTCAAAGGAAACCATCATTAAAAAAAAAAAAACAGACTAAATTGCTATAATGTCTCATTACCACATAAAAATCTTTTATTTAAGTTCAAGATTAGTATTAAATTTGTAGCTTTTATTATCCTCAAAAGTCATAGGTGTTTAATAGTGGACATTTTTTTTTTCTTTGTCTTTTTGAGACAGGGTCTCGCTACGCAGTTGAGGCTGGCCTTGAGCTCACTTTTGTAGCCCAGGCTGGTCTCGAACTCGCACCGATCCTCCTGCCGCAGCCTCCCGAGTGCTGGGATTACAGGCATGAGCCACCACGCCCGGCTAATAGTGGACATTTTTACAACCAAGCATATTTGCAAATTTTCACTGCCACATATTTAAATTATAAACTCTTACAGAGTGGTTTTAATCATTTCTAAGATTTGGAGTTAACAGCACCAGAGACAACAGAAAAGTTAGGCTTCAGTGTTGTTGGACACCCTTCCTGGTTCTCACCTTGGCCCAAGAAATCTAAATTTACAACCCCAAAAATTCATTATTAGAATTTTATCAAGTTAATTTCAATCTGCCACTCCCAACATAACCCACGGCGATAACAGAGACACTACAACATATATATATATATATATATATATATATATATATATATATATATATAATATATTATATATATATATATATTATATATATAATATATATATATATATATATATATATATATAATGGGGAGCCAAGGGGCCGTAGGTCTAACCATGAAAATGCCTTCTAAAACAAAGAGGGTGACTCAGAGCTGCACTAAGGTTTTATTCATTGGAAAAGGGGGAGTGGCTTGCGAAGGTGAATTGTGGGACAGTGGTGGGCATGGAAGGGAATTGTGGGAAGAAGGTGAGCATTGAAGGGACTTGTGGGAAGGAGGTGGACATTGAAAGAGATTGTGAGAAGGTGAATACTGAAGTGAATTGTGGAAAGAAGGTGAGCACTGTAAGCTGGGCTAGGTAGGAGGCCTGCATTTACCTCTGCCATATTCAAAGATATGCAAAAAAAGTAATTTGCATTATACTACTGCAATAATATCTAATATTTTGGGGTCTAGTGCTTCAGCTCTGATGTACAATCTTTCAAGAGCCAGGAAGTCATTGCCTCTATCTCCAGGCTCGATCCCAGCTGACGTTGTGGAGCACTGGCTCTTCATCTTGTTATCAGGAAAACATGCGTTCCATCTTCAAAAATTACCAACAGCACCTCGGCTGGACCAATACATACTGCTTAAGGCCAATTAAAAGGATAATGAAAAGTCCTAGCCAGCTCTGTACATTTCAATAGGAGGAAATAGGGTCAGCCTCAGTCAATGGAGACAATCCCTCTTCTTTCAATGAGACAGCTGCTCAGGTGGTCTTCCACAAGTGTGTACCATTTGAGAAAAACAATGTTGTTTTAATAAGAGTTCAGGTTTACAAATAAGCATCTTTTCAAATTGCTAGGATTGGATCTTCCCTAGCCTGCCTATTATATGCAATTCATGAATCATGATCAATGGGTTGGTAGGCATTCTATATTCTGAAACAAGTTTTAATATTAGGAAGCAAAAAGGACATTTATTTCATTCTCTACATCAATCATATGCACATGAAGTAAATTGTACATTAATTGACCTAAAATAAACAGTTTTAGTAATGAATTTTGAAAATCCCTCTTATTCTGAATTTGACATTATAATATTTAAGAACTAGAAAAAATAATTCATTTTGGATTAAACATAACATACGCATAATCAGAGGTTGAATGGGTAAACATATTCTATAGTTATAGAAATTAGCAGTATGTATCATAGTATGGATAAAACCTAGAGTATATTTAGTAAGGACTACAATTAATTATATTAAATCACTAATCATCCATGTGCAGAGAGGATAGTTTCTGTTTTAGAAGTTAGAAGATTTGAGCACCATTTTAGAAAATGGTTTTAGCATATTTTGGGTATTGTTTAAGTACATTATCCAAACTTAATCAAAAAATAAAACTGCTTCCATAAATCTGTATGTGTCGTCCTCGTGTTTTGGAGTTAAACTCAGTGAGCTTTCAAAGAAGAATCAATCCATAATAATTATTTGGCAGCAGAAATGAAAGTCTCTTTTTGATAATTATATCACACAACTTAGAGAATGCAGGTTGTTTCAAAAATATTTTAGAGAGGTATTTAAAAAACATATGTGTATGCATGTTTACTTATGTTGCATAGCTCATTCCTATAACAAAAGAAAATTAGAACAACTTTATATTGATAGTCTGAACAGTGCTTATCAAAGTGAGAAATAAGCATTTAAGACAAATGTGAAATTTTTTTTTTTTGAGACAGGGTCTCACTGTGCAGTTCAGGCTGGCTTTGAGCTCACTTTTGTAGCCCAGGCTGGTCTTGAACTCACAACGATCCTCCTGCCTCAGCCTCCCAAGTGCTGGGATTACAGGCGTGAGCCACCACACCCGGCTACAAATGTGAAATTTGAAAATACAAAATTAATTATTACCCCTTACCAAAGTGTTACGTTTCACCTGGCTTTGGGACCTTCCTCTGGATCTCAGAAGGGCATGGACCAGGTACTGAGCAGGGTGTACCCACAGGGAAGAGTGAGGCTCCCTGAAGCCTAACACATGATGCTCTGAAGAGGGTCTTTCCTTCCTCTGTGTTTGGCAAGTTATAGTATGACATGATTTATAGGCGATATTAGCTAAATTAAACTGCATAAATCACAGGGTAGATAATCACTTTAAGCCTGTCTATAAGGAAACAGCTTATTAAGAATACTCTGAGTGATCCAAACACAATCAACAAGGAAACTGCCGACATGAGGTGTAATGTGCATTAGCGAAAGCCCTTCAGCCTCAAAATCAAGAAGCAAGGCCATGATGATCTAATCACACCTGAAAAGAGATCAGCACCACGTGGAGAAAATGTGATGGGAAAGCGTAGAGGATTATGATCATATAAGTAACAATGAATTGTGCTCTGTCTGTTAGCAGTGCTCTGATTCTTGTGATTAGAACTGTAATTATAAAACTTTAATTCCCTATATTCATTTAAATATTTGTATTTTGAGGTCCTTCAACATGTTTATAAGACATATAAGTATTATTATCTGCAAATGGAATTGATTTTTAGCACATTTATATGTTTGAGTAATAGTACCTGTTTAGTGAAACAAGCTTGTCTCTTTATAAAGTCTGAATAACCTTAATGAAACTAAAAGATTTTAATGAAAATAAGAAACCTATTTAATCTATCTGCTATTGAGCAATAAGAACTTAACATGTTAATACCTAGCATGTTATATAAATATTAATTTTTAATTTAATGCATTAAATATACAGTCTGAACACTAGGACTCTTCATGCTTGTTGTCTAATTTTCCTACAATTAGAAATTATCATCTCTTATATTGGTAAAAATCTTATGCCCACGGACATGGATCTGGTATTATTAACATAAACCTCTTGTCATTTTCAAAAATACCTTACATTGTTGCATATATGGCTTTGAAGTTCATGGCTTTTCATACCTTGTGAGGAGAAATGAGAAGAATTCTTTTTTTTCCCTTTGGCTAGGCCTGCCTTAAGCATGGGTCTGGAGCTGGGGATGAAACAACGGTCCCCTGCACCTGACAGACTGTCCAAGCAAGTGCTTGAGACAATTGAGTTATCCTGCCAGTCGCTGTATATGTCTTTGAACAAGAACATTAAAGGTATCTTTTTAAAATTTTACATATATATATCTCCTTGGAAAGTAAGTGCCACATGAAAATCATCCTTGATGATTTTTCTTTTGTCATCCTTAGCAGCAACTTCTGGGACTATGAAGAGCTAATGTAGTGCAGCCACTGGTGCCACCAAATTCACTGCAAGCAAACACACTGAGACCTAACTCTGCCCATAAGCATTTTTGCCAGGAAAGATGCCAAGTGCTGATGTTGTGAGCACTGAGTGGCCTCTTCAGAACTATTTGCTCCTGCCCCTGTCTCAGTCCCCACCACAGACCCTGGCTGTTAGGGTGCTGACCGTGCTCATGTCCAACCCTCGGAGACAGAGCTGCAGCACAGTGGCTCATTACCCTCTGTCATCCTTTATGTTTATAGTTCATATTGCAGTCAAGAAGCTCAGGGATGTTGTTATTGTTTTTAAATATACTACAAGGCACTTACACTGGGTTTCCACTTCCAACTGCCTCTTATTAATTATTGCCTTAACCTCAGTTTCCCTACTTGATCCTTGAAGTTACGTGGGTATAAATTCAGCCTATTTTTTAATATTTGAAGGTGAATTTGTTCCCTGAAGGAGTTTTGGCATTGCATTCTTATAATTCTTGACAAGTTTTATCTTAAATTTTCCAGATGCTTAAGAATTTCTGTGGTTTGGAGTTTGATAGACGGTAATAGAAGGTATTACTTAACATAAAATGTGATAAAGAGAAGCACTGCTGACATTATAAAGGATTTCCTCCTTGGATTGAGAGAAAATACTGTAAAATCACCCAATATATAATTTTATTATGTATTATTGTCTATTGATATATCAATTAATATTGCATATTTAATATTCTTTAACACAGACATATATATATCTTTAGCAGCTCTTCACTTTTCTCTACTATAATATAATTTATAAACTGAGTGTATGATTTAACTAATGTATAATGAGAGATGTCATAAGACCAAGAATAAAATTGCATACATTTTGATATAATTTCTGTGTTAGAGATCGTCGATTGTCTCAGTTCCAAGCTTTTCTTTTTCCTTTGTAAGAAAACTCTCCTTTACTTTCTTTCTTTCTTTCTTTCTTTCTCTCTCTCTCTCTCTCTCTCTCTCTCTCTCTCTCTTTCTTTTCTTTTCTTTTTATATTTTAAGAGAGGATCTACAGAGTTTACAGGGTCTCACTACGAAGGTCGGACTCATAGTGACATGCCTGCACTCAGCCTCCCAAGAGCTGGAATTATAGGTGTGTGCCACCATGTTCAGTCTCAATTGTTGTCTCAACCTGCCCCTGGGGCAAACCCCAGCTGCTGTGTCTGCCTAAGCAGGCACTTTAATCTGCTGAGCTATTTGGCTGGCCTTTCAAATTTTTATTAGTGCCTGACCATCAAGAATTCAGACTGTAGTTACCTCCCCTTTACACATTCTGGCTCATGGCACTGAGATAGTATGAAATGTGTAGGGTTACCAAATGAAAAACAGTGGCCTCCTCTAGTGCTGAAATATAACTAATATTATCAAAGATATTGATAATGAAGCAAATTGAAAGATGGAAACAGAGAGAACTGCCAAAGCCACTGTACAGTTCTTGGAGTTTGCTGCTCCTTGTGACAGACTTGACATTCTAAAATAGGAAGTCTGTGGGTGTCGTACTGTTCCTCAGGACACTATTCGGTCATGGAATACCCTTGTTTGATTCTCCACAGTTACATGGTTTAAGTGTCTTTGCTGGGGGGATGTGTTCACAGAATTCCTCAATTCATAGATTCTAAGTATATTTATAATAAACTGTCATATATATTACCTCTTTCCTAATAAAAAATACTTCAGAGATTTGGATTTTCTTGTTGATACGATTAGTGAATACACTACATTAGCATGTTTACAAAGGAATTTGAGCTCTTGGTTTTTTTTTCTTGTTTTTTATTAGATGTATAATGTAAAAGTTTGTTTGTTCCTTTCCATGATGGTACTTCAAGTAATTTCTCATAACTCAATTACATTTGGCATTTGACAACATGAAGCCCTGTTGTTGGTCCAACAGGCAATTGCTAGCTCTTTTTGTATGAAATTGTTGACCCACCCACATCAGAAAGCTTGCTGGACTTCCTACCTTGTCTTTGTCCTCTAATGTAACAGGTTCTGAATCTATTTTCACACAGTGCCAAATTTACACTGATATAAATTAGTAACATCCTGTGACTTTTTGGATTTATCAAACTTTTTCCACTTAAGTTGAAAATCATATATAATTTCCCATGCAAAACAGAATATGATCTAGTTATAAATCTGACAGTAATTAGGGACATGGTGAATTGGGGCAATGAGGAGAATAGTGACGTAAGTGAGGAAAGTGGTTCCAGTAGATGTTTCTACAGCACAGCCTCTCCTGGCAGATACAGCTTGCAGAATTTGGAATTTGACTCCTGAAGGTTGACATGAATTCATCAATATATCTCAACTGCCTCACTGAAATCTGTTGCTTTAACATTCAATCTGTTATCTTTCATTAAAACATCTCTGATAGGGTTGCTAATGTCCATAATTCCTACCCAGTGGTGTACAGCAGTGGAATAGGATGCAACAACAGCACGCTCCATAAAATAGGGATGTGTTGTGTAGGCATACATACTCTACCAGCCTTTCATCTATGCTGACAATAGCAGTTTGGTTTTGCTGCCTGGACACTTAAACATGTTACCTTTATTGTCCATTCCCATGAGTCTGTTGGTTACCTGCCTCCCCTCTGTGAAAAAAGTGCTAAGTATAAAAAGTAATGTTATGGATACCAAAAAATTCTTTCTTTTTGGTACAGTTAGATTTATTTTCAGAGTTAAAGAGCTCAAAGTAACTTTTAAAGTAGTAAAGTGACACACTCAATCATAAAGCTCAGGGAATTATTCTCAAGATCAAAACATAGACTTGGTATGTAAGGCACAGACTACCTATGACTAAGCTAGATTGGGACACAGTAGAAGTTGTTACCAACTGTCATTTTTCAGAGGCGTAGAATCCTGTGGTATTTTCACCAGTACACATGCCTACTCCCAGTGTCTTGAAGTAGCACAAGTAACTCCATCGAAAAGTAACACTCTTTCCTGGATTCTTTTCTCACATCACGTGGTGAAGTGTTTATCTGTTTTACAAAATCTAAATTTCCAAGACCATACCTTTTAAAGTTTTAAAAATACGTTCAGTATAGGTTCTACAGCATCTCACTACACAGATCAGACTCATTGTGATCCTTCTTGTTTTTCAGCCTCTCAACCACTATGATTATTGGCATGCACTGCCAAGCCCAGTCTCAATAGCCTCTTCATGGCATTCCGGGGGTAGGGGAGGCTGCATGACAGGTTGGAGATTGAACCTCCAGCCCCTGAATCTGCATGAACAAGAGCTCTATTATTAAGGAAACCCAAAAAACAGAGTCCATTTCTTCCATGCAGTACAAATCATTTGGAATAATTCTGGAGAAAGCCTCAAGATATGTGATCATGTATGGTTGCTGTTCTAATGAAAGAAAAACTATCAAAATAAGAAACGATGAGTCAGATAAAAATTGTATTTACTGTGGTTCTTTTAAGAGATTTTCATATGTGAAGAAGCTTTCGAGGAGGCATAATGAGATATATTAAGTATTATTTGAGTAATATTCAGCCATAAACATTCTTCAGAAAGCTTTATTGGAAACTCATGGGATCATGGGATTTGATAAAAGTCAATACTATAAAAATATTATGTATCTTAGTTGATGCTTTTCTGGTAGTTACATACGTGCAGTTTATTATGCCTACCCTGATAACAGTGGCTGTAAAGAGGGATAGAAACCCAGAGGAAGTACATACACAAGTGTATCTGAGTGCTAACACAATGTGTGTGAGGACAGGCGTATGTGAGAACATAGGTATGGAAAACTGAGTTAGATGAAGGCATTCCTTTTCTCAGTTAACAGATTACTTTTATAGACTAAATATTGGACTCAAATATTCTAAGAATATAAACATATAACTAATTTTTTATGCATTCCCCAGAGTCTTTCCCCAGTCCAGGTTTCTCTCACAAAATGCTATCTGTCATAATATGGTACATTGGAATACTAGCTAAGGACTCAATGACCCACTAGAAGGGAAAAAAATATATATATCATAGCCGTAGTGATTGACACAGTGTGTCAACTTGAGAAGTCCGAAGCTTGGCTGGATCTGTTTGTGGATCCCAAGTCCCAACTCAAGCATGGGGAGGACCCGCCCCAGAGTGACTCAGCACAAAAATAGTATATGAAGGAGCTGAAAAAGCTTCTGCACCCTACTTCGTGGGAAGAGTTCTGATCTTCACTGAACAACTTGCCAGCCATGCCAATTTGGAGAAGTTTGGTCTCTGCAGCCACCCTGGTGAGAGGAGCTCCAATTTTTGCAGTGGAGCACTGGTCTTTGCAATCAGCATAAAAGAGAGGCTTGATGGATGCTGCAGCTGCTACTCCTCCCCTGCTCTTTGTTGTTTTCAGCTGCCATGAGCTGCTGCCCTTTGTCTTGGAGCCAGTGGAGTATGGACTGAAACCTCCACTAACTGTGAACTAAATAAACAAATTTTTCCTTTCTTTAATTTGGGTGCTAGCATTTTTTCCCAGCAAAGACTAAAGAAAAGAAAAGAAAAAAAAAAAAAAAAAAAAGAAAAGAAAGGAACTATAGTTACACATGTATTTTATTTTTCTTTAACACATAGGAAAAATAATGAGTGCCTATCCTTTGTATATCACTGTTCCAATTCTAAAGATTTGTTTTGGCAGAAAGAAGTCCAAAAAGATACTAGAGAAGGTTTAAAACAAATGCTAAACTCCTGTTTTGGTACAGACCATATTATCAATAAGAAAGGTTGAATAAAAAGTTCAACATCTTCCAATTTCTAAATATTCATTTGTTTCCATGGCATTCATTATGTTTTAATATATTTTGTCCACAATTTTATATAATTCGATTTCTATAGGAACTGTTCACTATTTTCACATCATGACTGATATATTCCCTACCAGACCTAAAAGCCTGCTGTGATATTCACAGTGAACTTTTAGTAAAAGTAGGTGAATGAAAGTAATGTTAGTCTAGACAGACAGACAGACAGACAGACAGACAGACAGACAGACACATAGATGAATGTAAATGTGACATATTGTTATTGCCACCTTGGCAGACTGAGAATAAATATTGCCTGGGAATTTGTGTGAAATAAACATCAGCCTCAGCCAGAAGATATATTTCACAATATCTCTAGATGCACCTGCTGACAGTACAAGACATTTCAACAAGTATGTCACATTGAAGGTTTCTGGGCCCTGCAACAGAGTGAGATTGGACCAAAGCCAGAGCAAGAGTGCTAACAGAAATGAGAGTCTCCAAAGGAGAAGACAAACACGAAGGGTCAGCCCAGTGTGGGAGATGGGGGACCTGAGGCAGAGGGTAGAGGGGCTGCTGGACTGTGGTGCAGCCTGGTCATCTTCGAGACACCCACAGAGCCTGGGGTCTTCTGAGAAGATCGTGATGAGCTGAACTCTCTGCTCCAACATGCATATGCACCGATCTGTATGTATGTATTCTTGTGCTGTGAGCCATTAGGTCCAGAGAGCATCTATTAAGAAAGTCAAAAATTGTAAGATATACATATATATATATATATATATATATATATATATATATAGATATAGATAGATAGATAGATAGATATAGATAGATAGATATAGATATAGATATAGATATATATAGATATATATAGATATATATAATATATCCATTTGAAAAAATCATTTTAATGAGAAAAAAAGGTAAAATGACAATGGAATAGTTTCAGAACAAGTTAGTAGGATGGTACAATAATTAATATACTGTATATTGTTGTCTTCCTAGTATTACTCAGAGGAAAAGATTCAGACATGATATCTTGTCTAAATAATATCAGTATAAACTTTTATTCTCAATGCAGCTACTTTCTCTTAGTTCATTGAGAAAAGTTGTAAGGTATTTTAAACAACCATTAATTGTAACTGCTAACTCAGCCACAACAATGAGTGAAATAACAAATATCAGGTCATTTAAAACCTACCCTTTCAGCCAGGCGTGGTGGCTCACGCCTGTAATCCCAGTACTTGGGAGGCTGAGGCAGGAGGATTGGTGGGAGTTCAAGACCAGCCTGGGCTACAAAAGTGAACTCAAACCAGCCCGAACTGCATAGCCAGACTCTTGTCTCAAAAAGACAAAAACAAACAAACAAACAAACAAACAAACAAACAAAAAACCTATCCTTTCATAAAACTTAAAAGAGCATCTGCCTGGAAAGTTTTGTTTAGTAATGTTGTACTGGAATTGAACCCTGGGCCTCCACAATGCTATAGGCACTCCAATACATCATTATTTTTCAGTTATCCTCAAGTGTCTTGAAGTGGCTAAGCTGGGCTCAAATTTTCAGTCCTCCTCCCTCAGTCTCCGGGCACGCACCACTGAGCCCATCCAGCACTTAAAAAAATTAATATGGAATTACCAATCTGTCAGTTGTTCTGCAACAGCATTTCATTAGCACCTTCAGGATTATGTATTTACTTCGTCAAAAGACAGGCTCTTTAACAAAGAAACAAGTTCTGTCTGTATCAGTAATCATAATACGTGGCAGAATCTGTACCTGACAGGTGTTTCATACCTGCTTCATTAGTTGAGAACTTGCTGCCTAAATTGTAGACTGGGTGATTGGCTGAATAGTTTTAAGAAAAACAGATTGCTTTGTCACCCTAGGTAACAAGGGGAGAAGGAGGAGCTGTCACTCATGAGTTGGATGGAGAGGGTCATTAAGCTGCAGAGCCCATCCCTAGAATTTTCAGGTGGCTGCAATTCTGTCAGCTCAGAAGGTAATGCCAGCCTCTCTATCACTGGCTGCCCCAGGGAGGCCCTCTTAGGGGGCATCCCACACTTTAGGGGAATTTGTTTTTTATAGAAATAACAAGTTACAAAAGCCACCAAATTTCTTATTTACGGTCTACAGAAGTTCTGAACACACACAAGTGTTCCAAAAGAATTATGTTAGATCTAGTTGTCCTCTCTGCCCCAGCCAGGATCAGTGGGTAGTAACAATATACATTATAGAGTTATGGGAGTTCATTTGAAAACAGATAAAGGAAAGAAGGCAATGTAAGTAAAATCATCAAATGAATTTTAAGTATCGTTAATTCTGATAACAGATTTTATTGCTTTGGAAAATTATTATGGCAGTCTGCTCCAAAATATTAACCTAATTTAAATTTCTGAACTCATTTTTTTGAAAGTTGCTAGAAATTTGCTATATATAGCCTGCTCTGGGGGTGGGGCTGGCACAACATGTATTGCTAGGGATCCGAACTGTGATCCCTGGGGTTGCCTAAGCTTTTCTAAGCAGGCGCTTTAGACTGTTGAGCCCTCTCACTGATCCAAAAGCAATATTTTTAATCAATGAAGTGAATCTAATTTGGATTTCAGATGCTCCAAGAGAAAAAAGCAAATAAATAAATAAATAAATAAATAAATAAATAAATAAATTTCCTAAGGTGTCTTAGTTACTTTTTACTCGTTGCTGGGACAAATACCAGACACTCAAGATGAAGGAAGGAAAGGTTTATTTAGCTCACAGTTTGTGGAGGTTTCAGTCCATATTCGGCTGGGCCAAGGCTGAGTGGAACACAGCAGAGAGCATCCATTTCATGGCGGCGGAACAGCAACAAAATGGTGGCAGAAGTAGCCAACCAAACAGGCGGTAGCAGAGAGCAACAGCTAGAGCTCCAGTCTGTCTCTCTGTCTCTCTTTATATTACATTCAGGCTCTCTGCCTTAGCTCCCGCCCTAGGCTACACCCATAATCCCAGGGATCATGGATCAAGTCTCAAACTCTAGAAGTCCCCGCCCAATGACTCCATGAGGCTTTGTGGGGACAACTAGACATAAACCATAACATAAGGTAAGCACTTTGTAGTTCACAGCTGTGTTTTGAATGTTGTATGGAACAAAATTGAATAATGACTTTATTTTCCTACAAAGAAAACCCACAAAAGATCAAAGTCTAAACTGTTTCCTTGCTGGCATATTTTAATTGATATTTTTACACAGTAATTGTGAACCCAGGAACTGCTTTATTACTATGGAACATAATAAATTTTCCAAGAACCAGAGATATTTTTAGGTAGTATAGGAGCTTTAGTAAATATTATGCTAGAAAATGTAACTTTTAAAATGCTATCATTTTATTCTGAACAGTAGCATGACCTTAAAGAGTTATTGAGGGGCTGGAGAGATAGCTCCGTGGCACAAGTGTGTGCTTGGCATTTGCAAGGTTCTGAGTTTGAACCCCAATCCTGGAAAAAAAAAAAAAAAGTTACTGAGATTGCTAAAGTTAAAAACAAAAGACAGAACCACATAATTTGTAAATTTTGTAAATTTAATTTGTTCAGTTATTTTGGTGGAATCATATTTATAGAATGGTTTCACTACCTCTAATAGTGGTCTCTTATACAGTTGGAAAAGAAAAAGGAAATTTCTGATTTTTTACTTGCACTGTGTAAAATATCAGTTTTGAAAGAAAGTGGTTTACATCAGTGGGTTGAATACACGCTATGAATTGTAGGCTGCACTCAGAACTGTGGCTGCATTTCCTTGTTTTATTTCTTTCCTAGAGCAATCACCCATGATGCCAGAAAATAATGCTATCTGCTGCACTTAGCCTAAAACCTTGATAGGGTTAGGGCCTGTCAAAATCTACCAGGCAGTGGCAGTACATAAACTGGACATCACTGAAGATGCAAACATCTTTTTAAATGAGGTGTGTGTGTGTATGTGTGTGTGTTGATGGGAAGAAAAGTCATTTAATTTTGCTTGTTCCAGGGAGACCAGTGCCTTTAAAATCATCAGGCTGTATTCTTAATATTTATGTGTCTGTTATCCTGATAAATTCAAGATGTACATAGGTAGAAGTAGAAAGATACACAATTCGTTCCAGATGCTAGCATCTTCTAACTTGCTGCAAGACGTGTTTGTACTCTGTAATAAAAGGTCACAAACATACACATAACCTGTTCTTCCCAGCTGTGATTGATAACTCATTTTTCCACTGATATACTTTTCCTTTAGGGTTTGGGGAAGTGAGTGATTAAACTTAAATTTATTCATCGGGATCAAATGTGATTTGCTGAGAAAAGCATGGGTAGTAATGAAATGAAACTGGCTAATAATTTGCTGCATGGTCCTGAGATGAAAAGCAACCAATCTGTCTTGTGGGGAAAGCAGATTATCTCCCACAGAAAGGAATATTTTGATCTTTATATCAAGAACTGCTCTTGAACAGATAACTGAGTCAAATAATTTTTGAATGGAAAATGAGAGGTGCATTTTCATTTCAGAAACATTTTTGAAACATCTGTGGTATGCATATGTCTGGATTTCTGTACAGCAACTCTTACTGTAACATAATGAAGGAGAGGAAAGATTTCTCTTTTTGTTTTGTTTTGTTTGTTTATTTTGATATTGGGAATTAGACTCAGTATCTTGTGCTCAAAAGAGGCAGTAAGATTTTAGAACATTTTTCTGGGCTTCAGATTGCTTTGTCTTGTTTTAGCCAATCATTTTATCAAACAAGCAGAGCAACAGTTTCAGCCAACAACTGCAGATAGAGAAGATGGCACCTGACGAATACCCTACCTTTGATGGTATTATCTGAAACACCATAATTTTGTCCTCACACAATCATATGACAGAAAGGAAATGCATTCGAGCTACTTCAGTGTGACATGGAAGGATATAGTTGTAGAAAGATGAATCGTCTTTAATTTTAACAGATGAATATAAACAGAATAATTCCAAGAATGTATGAATAGCTAACATTTTACTCATAGAGATTGCATCTTTATAAGTTAGTCTGAAAGAAACATTTTGCTAATTTCAAAATGCTCTTACTGAAATACTCTTATTCTTAAAGCAACTTGGAAAGTGCGCCAAAATAGCTAATGGCTATCTACAGTTTACTCTGAACTATAAATGCAATTCTATACGACTAATTAACTCTCTCTCTCTCTCTCTCTCTCTCTCTATATATATATATATATATATATATATATATATATATATATATATATATATATATATATATATTAGATTCAGGATATAAGAGAGCTCTAAGGAAAATATAATGTGTTGCCAAATTAACTATCTAGTCTTTGAGTAATATTTAGTAATAATGGTTATATCTTATTTGCCAGCCAGTTTGGGCCAGTTTCTTGTGAAACATTTCTGGAAGACGCACTAAAATTCAAGCTTTTTTATTTCTGCTGTCCCCTTCTCCTTTTAAATTCCCGACATGTTCTATTAGGTAATAAAACACATTTATTTATTTATTTATTTATTTATTTATTTATTTATTTATGGGACTGGAGTTCGAACTCATGACCTTGCACTTGCCAAGCAGACACTTGTGCCATGGAACTATCTCCCAGCCCCTAGTAATAAAACACTTTAATTCAAAATTAGTTATATGAGACCTCCTCCAGCCCACCCCAAGCATAGCCTATCCAGCACCAGGTCAGCCATGTGAGTCAGACCTCTGGCCTGACACAAGCTTATCTTATTCAACAGCCAGGCCCGACAGGTGAGCGAAACCTCTCACCCTACTCCTACATGAACCTCAGCCCACCCAGCAGCCCAGATTGAACGACTAACCCGTGGGCATACAGTCTTACACCAAAGGTCATTGCTATACAAAATGATACAGACAAGGAGCAAAATACAATCTCAGGTCCTGAGCCCACCTGTAACATATACAGGAGACACTACCATACAAGAAAATGGGAATCATGCAAATGAAATCTCAGAATCCATAGTGTCTGAGGTAGACAGACAAATGCAGAAGCGTATAGAGCAACTCAGATCACTGATAATATCTGAAGTAAAAAAAGAAAAAAAAATGCATGAATTAATAGACTCTGAAGTGGAAAAACAACTGCAGAAACGTATAGAGAAAACCAGGACAGAAATAACCTCTGAAGTTAAAAAAGACATTTGTAAATTAATAGCATTTAAAGTAGGGGAACAACTACAGAAAGGTAGGAAGGAGAACAGAGCAGAAATATCCTCTGAAATAAAGAAAGGATAACTATAATGAGAGACTTCAGTACTACTACAGAAGACATTAATAAAAAATTAGAGGAGAATAGAAAAATGATGGATTCTCTCGCTTAGCAATAGAGGAAAGAAATAGATCGCATGAAACAGTTTCAAAGAGATATACAAGAAAATAAAGTCACAATCACAGAATGGCAAAACCGTATGAATCAAAGTGTAGACTCTCAGATCTTGAAGATATAGTCACAACGAATAAAAAGGTAAGAAAGGATCTCTTAAAAATAACCAGGATGCAGGAAAAAATAACTCAACATCTGTAAGATGATGCAAAAATGAACAATGTGAGATTAATAGGTATCAATGAGAAGGAAAGAGTCAACACAAATGACATAAAAAGACTTTGGGCAAAAGTAATAGCAGAAAACTTCCCAAATTTGAGAAAACGATCACACATATAGTTACTTAAGTATATAGAACTCCAAATAACATCAACCTGACTAAAAGCACACCCAGATATATAATAATCAAGATCCCAGAAATCCAGCAAAAGAATAATACACTAAAAACTGCTAGAGAAAAGAAATAGATCACATTTAAAGGAAAACCCATTACAATAAGTGCAGATTTCTCTTTACAAACCATGAAGTCAAGAAGAGCATGGAGCAGTGTACTTCAAGCCCTCCACGAAAAGAAATTCCAGCCCTGACTGCTACACCTAGCAAAACTCTCCTTCAAGTATGAGGGAGAAACGAAATAATTCCATGATAAGGAACAACTGATGAATTTCACGACGTCAAAGCCAACCCAACAAAGTATACTAAAAAAACAAAAATTTAGAGCAAGGCCAAAATGATTTGAACTCAACAAAAGAGGACAGAAAGAAACTACCAGATAGGGCAAACAATTAAACACAGGAGAAAAAGGGGTAAACAGTTGTAAGTGAAACTCATTTCAATGAAGTCAATACATTTCAATTATAACCATGAATATAAATAGACTCAGTTCTCCAATTAAAAGACATGGACTGCCAGAATGGATAAGTAAGCAAAATCCAACAACATGTTATATACAAGAAACAGACTTAACTCATAAAGAAACTCATAAGCTAAACGTTAAAGGATGGAAAACAGTACAACATGAGCCAGCGCTTAAGAATAAAAGAAGGGTAGCAATCTTGTCTGCAGACACTCTAAATGTCAAACCAAGTTTGGCCAAGTGAAATAAAGAAGGCCACTACATACTAGTTAGGGGAAAACCTCAAGTCAAAGAGGTAACACTCATGAATATGTATGTACCCAACACTGGAGCACTAAGTTATATAAGACAAACCTTAACGGACTTGAAAAGTCTCATACCCAATACCACAATCTTAACAGGAAATCTTAACACCCCTTCATCCCAAAAAGATAGGTCAAGCAGACAAAAAATTAGGAAAAAATTAGCAGAACTGAACTGGAACCTGGAACAACTGGACTTAGTGGACTAGCACAGAGTGATCCACCTATACATTTCAGAATACACATTTTTTTCAGCTGCACATGGGACATTTTCTAAAATGGACCACATATCAATCCATAGGTCATGCTTAAGTATATTCAAGAAAACATAAATTATCCCATGCAAATTATCTAACCACAGTGCAATGAAACTAGAAATAAATGACAAAAAGAAACCACAAGAACCCTAGAAATACATAGAAATTAGACAACACCTGTTGTAATGTTCTGTGTCTGTGCCGAAAGAAATGACGAGAAGACCCGATGAAGGTAGCTCAGAGTACTCCCTGAGATTTGTCTCTCTCAAAGTGAGATCAGAACTCTAGAAGCATCTCCTTTTTATTTAGGTCACACAATAGAAGATTTACAGGGAGGAGAGGGGATCAGCAACATGTTAAGTAAGGGTGGAGATGTCAATCCGGATTAAGCTGTTACACCATTTTTAGATTCTACTCTTCTAAGATCCCTAAGTAACAGATTACAATCTACCCTAAACTTTGTTTATTGTTTTTTGCTTCTTTAAGATGCTAGTTTCTAATCTCTGCAAGCACCCTTCTCAGCAACTGGTGGGTTACAGGAGAAATTAAACAAGAAATTAAACAATATCTACAATTTAATGAGAATTCAAGCAAAACCTACTGGAATTTATGGGATGCAATGAAAGCAATTCTTAGAGGGAAATTTATAGCCCTGAACTCACATATTAAGAAGGCAGAATGGAAACAAATAAATGCTCTGATGCAACACCTAAACTGACTAGAAAAGGAAGAGTTAAATGAAATCCACAGGCCAAAGATGGGAGAAGAAATTCATTCAATTGAGACAAAGAAAACAATACAAAGAATGAATGTGACAAAAAGCTGGTTCTTTGAAAGATTAAATAAAATTGATAAACCCCCAGATAAACTGATCAAAAAGAAGAAAGGATTCAAATTCAAGCAATAAGGAATGTAAATGTTAAATTACTACAGACCCAGCAGAGATTGAGAGGATCATAAATAGCTACCTTGAGAATCTTTACTCTCACAGAATTGAAGACTCTGAAGAAATGGACAGATACCTAGAAAACTATAAATTGCCCAAACTGAATGAAGAGCATATAAGAACTCTCAAATAACCTAATAACAGCCAATGAAATACAAAATGTAATAAAAAGCCTACATAACAAAGAAAAGTTCAGGACCAGATGGATTCACCACTGTAATCTAGAAAATTTATAGAAAAAATAAGCCCAATACACCTCAAACTCTTCAATGAACTCGAAAAGGAAGCATTCCACCCAAAATCAATCCTAGAAGCAAGTATTACACTGATAGCAAACTTAGAAAGAGGCACAACTAAAAAAGGGAACTACATGCCAATCTCTCTCATGAACATAGATGCAAAAATTCTTAATAAAGTCCTCGCCACTAGAATACAACAAACCATCATGTAGATTATACACCATGACCAGATAAGATTCATCCCAGGAATGCAAAGATGGTTCAATATATGAAAATCTAGAAATGCAATACACTATATCAATAGAGCCAAAGCCAAAAATCGCATGATGTTTCAACTGACACAGAAAATATTTTGACAAAGTCCAACCTTCATTCAGGTTGAAAGTCCTCAGAAACTTGGAATAGAGGGCCTCTGCCTCAATCTGATAAAAACCATCTATGACAATCCAACAGGTAACATAATTCTAAGTGAGGAAAAAGTCTTTTACTCTCAAATCTGGTACAAGAAAAAGATGTCCTCTATCACCATTCCTATTCAATATAGTTCTGAAGTCATTAAGTATAGCCATTAAACAAGAGAGAAATAAAAGGAATAAAAATAGGTAAAGAAGAAGTTAAATTATCACTATTTCCACATGACATGATAATTTACTTGCAAGACCAAATGAACTCCACCAAGAAGCTACTAGAATTAATACACAAATTCAGTAGCATTGCAGGTTACAAAGTCAAAACACAAAAGTCAATGGCTTTCCTCTATACAGATAACAAATACACTGAGAGAGAAATTACAGAAACAATACCTTTCACAGTAGCATGGAAGAAAATGAAATACTTAGGAATTAACCTAACTAAATTAAACTAAAGGAGTAAAGGAGCTTTTCAGTGAAAACTACAGTGCTCTGAAAAAAGGAGATCCTAGAGGATTTCAGAAAGTGGAAAGATATTCCCTACTCCTGGATAGGAAGAAACAACATTGTGAAGATGACCATGCTCCCTAAACTGCTAAACGGTTTTAATGCAATTCCTATGAAAATACCATCATTCCTAAAATTTATTTGGAACCAAAAAAGACCCAGAATTGCAAAGACAATCCTGGTTAACAAAGGTAAGGCAGGATGCATTATAATACCTGACCTAAAATTGTACTACAGAGCTACCGTGATAAAATCAACATAGTATTGGCCAAAAAAAAAAAAAAGTACACCTGAGGATCAGTGGAATAAATTAGAAGATGCAGAAGTAAATACAAACACAATCAGCCACATTATTTTTGAGAAAGGGGCCAAACATATTTACTGGAAGAAAGATAGCCCCTTCAACAAATGGTGTTGGAAAAAGTGGTTCTCCATATGTTGAAAATGAAAACTTGTCCCAGGTCTATCACGATGCACTAACCTAAGATAAAAATGGATTAAAGATATAAATATTAGAAGAGACACCCTAAGTCTCCTAGAGGAGAAAGTCGGAGGAAATCTTGAAGACATACCGGTAGGCAAAGAGTTCATGAACAAGAATCAAAACGTATGTTTAACACTCGAAAGAATCAACACATGGGACCTCCTCTGGCTGAGAATTTTTTTCATGTCAAAAGAAATTACTATCAGAGTGAAAAGACAACCCACCAATTTCAAAAAGATTTTAACTAATATGTATTCAGACCAATGTATTCTATCTAGAATTTATAAAAAAGTAAAAACCATTAGGGTCCCAAAATTCAAAGATCCAATCCAGAAGTGGGCATCGGAGATGAACACACATTTCCTAGAGAAAGCAATTCAACAAGCCTATAAATACATGAAGAAATGCTCCACATCACTAGCCATTCTCGAAATGCAAATCAAAACAACATTTAGATGCCATCTCACCCCAGAAAGAATAGCTACTATAAAGAAATCAACCAACAACAAATGTTGGAGAGGGTGTGAGGAAAAAGGAATCCTTCTCTGCTGCTGGTGGGAATGCAATTAGTGTAACCATTATGGAAAACAGTGTGGAGACTCCTTTAAAAACTAGATCTGGAAATTCCATTTAATCCAGCTATTCCGCTACTGGGAATTTTTCCAGAAGAACTATAAACATCGTACCTTAGTGCTATCTGTGCACCTATGTTCACAGCAGCACAATTTGTGATAGCCAAATCTGGGAAACAAACAAAATGTCCATCATCTGAAGAATGGTTGAAAAATATGTGGTATTTTCATAAAATGTATTATTACTCAGCTATAAGGAATGATGAACTAGAAGACTTTATATATAAATGGATGTATCTTGAATGTATACTCATTAGTCAAATAAACCAAACCTACATATGCAAATATTGTTTAGTCTCCCTAGTGTAAGAACTCAAAAGAATAACTAAATAAATAAATAAATAAATAAATAAATAAATTTTGGGCCATACCAGGAATGTATCTCAGGACTTTGAATTTTCTGCACTCTCAACTCCCATAATTTTTAGAAAAGTGACTTAAGTACAAAATGCATTTGGAAGAGTTTTTAAAAAATTAATATTTATTGAAAGTGTTAATGTTTAATTGTTTGATCAGACTTACATACCTATGTCTGTTGATCTATACTGATTTGATGATAAAAATATGTAATGCAACTATTGTTAAATTTTTCCTGTTTTGAAATCCTGCACTATATGTACTCTTACTTGTTACTGTTTTTTTCTATATTTGTTTCTGCTAGTTTTACTCTTTAAAATAAAATTTAAAAAGAAAACAAAATCCGTTATATGATGAAAGGAAGAGCTCAGGGAATAAAGATCAAAATGTTAGGTAAATCTATCTATCTACCTGTCTGTCTGTCTGTCTGTCTGTCTGTCTGTCTCTCTGTCTGTCTGTCTGTCTGTCCATCCATCCACCCGCCCGCCCGTCCGTCCGTCTGTCCATCCATCCATCCATCCATCCATCCATCCATCCATCTATCTATCTATCTATCTATCTATCTATCTATCTATCTATTGTGTGTGTTTCCCATGAATACTATACTAAACATTTTTATGCATATTTTTTCTGATATTAAGCTGACAAGTAGACATACATATCAACCTCCTCTAGTAAATAAATATGTTGAAATAAAGCGGAATAAAGGTTAATCTATAAAAGGGTCAGAATGAAACATAGGATCTTGATTCTTAGCTTTCTAAAATTATTGACTAATTTTTTAAACTTGGTACCTAAGTCAGAAAAGGCCTTCCACTATTTGCCAAATATCTCTATTTTGCATAAATTTCTCAAAAATCAAAGTTGTTAACTGATATTAATTGACTTAAAATTAACTTCCTTGTCATAAAGTTAAAACTTAAGCTTCAAATTACACTTAAATTTTATCTTAACTTTTCTTCTCAATTCTTTCTTTCTTTCTTTCTTTCTTTCTTTCTTTCTTTCTTTCTTTCCTTCTTTCTTCCTTCCTTCCTTTTTTTTTCATTTAGTACATGACCTATAGGGTCTCACTACACAGCTTAGACTCACAGTGATTCTCCTGTTTTCAGCCTCCTATGCACTGGGATTACAGGTGTGCACCACCACACCAATCTTAGTCACAGTCTTAGAACATCCTGGCGGAAGGGCTGGCAGAGCACCCTGAGAATGGAACCCAGTTCACTGTGTCTGCCTAAGCAGGCACTTTAGTTTGCTGAGCTATTTGCCCAGCCCTTCTTCTCAATACTTCTACAGGACCAAATTTTGAGAAACAGTGATAACTCATAAGGGCACTGAGGAGCTATGTTCACTGATTTTGCTTTGAATTTATTTGCTTTGCAGCAGTTCCAAGTTTAAGTATCTCTTTGTAATTTTTACTACAATTTTATAGCCATCTTTTGATAACTCCAATAGCAAGCCGATAGGCCAAGGAAAGTCATGTTGTCAGGTTCCATTTGTACTTCTGCCCATTTCAATTTTGTTTCTTCAAGCCTTTCAATTCTACTTAAGCTCAGCCTGGTTTTAGAGTTAGTTGTTTGCTTCACTGTGTAAATTAGACCTTTGTTTCTTATCCACTGTTAATTCAGTGACATATCATTCTAAGTTAACTGTCAGTCTTGTAGACTTGCACTCAACAATATTCACATTTTGCTTAGCTTCACACAAATCAACATACACATCTTTGACAGGAGAGTATTTCTCTGAATTGTGGAAATGTGTGCGTTATATAGAGGACCTTATAAACAGCATCATTATTTCCTTAGAATGATCCTTAAATTGAAATATGGGTTTTCCAAAACAAATATCCAAATTATAACTTCAAGTTAGCTTATAATGAAACATATGCAATTTTCATAATGGATTTAAAAATAGATACTACATTATACATAATACATATTGTTCCAAAATATACTCTCAAAGAATAAATAGCATTGTTAGTTATTATAAGTTTAAAAAAATTATTTTATGTGTTTTGAAACATTTTCAAATTAAAGAAAATAAAAGCTATGAAATATACAGAAACACGGATGTCCTAACCTCATCTTCCTGCCACCAATATGATAGTGTCTGAAATAGTGAAATGGGTAGCAGCAACACAGAAATTCAGGATTATTATTTTAACTAGCTATGATTATTTTTAAAGGATGTAGGTAATGAAGTGGTGGTAAGCATTAAAGTTACATATGTGTATTTTAACAAACACTCAATGCATAAAATATAGGGTATATTCTACCTATCTAGTACAGAATCTCTTATTGTTTGATCAGAATAAAGTTACTGTTGACACAAGTATATATTAAATGTTTATATTTAAAACGCATTTGAATTAGGTCAGTGGCTTGAAAAATTTTAGCAAAAGATCCTATTTTCCTTTTAGTCATAAAAACATGATCATACCGTGAGATGTTTAAAAAGGAACGTGTTCATTCTCAAACTGTTCTTAGCCCCATGGAGCCCTCCTTATCTGTTGGCCAGTGCCTAGGGTTCCTGTAGAGCACAATATAAAAACCTATGGCTTTAGATTTGTTTTTAAATTTATAGAAATACTGACATCTTTAAACATGACCACCCTTTTCACTGCTCCCTTTCTTTTTGTTTAAAAAAAATTCTCTGGTAAGACAATGTAAATAAGCTAACACTTTCTAGCATTGTTGTTCCTGCATTTTGCAATGAAGAGAGAATGACATTTTCTACTGGTCAGCTGCTAAATTTTGTTGAAAAGTTTGTGTTAATTATGGAGGATAAATTTCTGACATGCATGGCATCCAGTTTATTAAGAAATTCACACATATTTATCTGGGATGAGATTCAGTGAAAATTAAATTTCTGAAAGATCCATGTCTTCAGCTGTGGTAGTAACAACATCTGTGATTTCTTCCTTCTTCATAGCAAAACTGAAGTAGAAAACCTGAATGAAAATATTGGTAATCTTAACAAAATCTGGGAAATGTGGAGTAATTGTCACTTCAGTATCTCCATTCAGCTTTTCTCATCTAGACTTTTTAAGAACAAAACAAAAATTTGAAAAAAAAATCTCAGGGGTAAGACAGAATAATGAATAAATTTATTCAATGAGTTGTCCAGTTTATAGTCATCTTACTAAGTAAGCATTGTTATTCGCACCATCTCTTGTATGATGGCACTTGGCTTGCAGATATTTTATATGAACTTTTTTTTTTTCTCAATTCTTCTTACTATAGAAGCTCAAATGCAATTTCCAGTTATTAGTGCTTTTGCTGTTGCAAAGAAGATTAGGTATTCTGCAGAAACGTTTCATTGTGGATCATGGCTTGCAAAATGAAAAGTAAAGGGTAATAGTTCTGGTGCCTCCTTGACTTCTCATGGTCAGGAAGACCACCAGCGAATGCAGGCGATCTCACAAAGCTTCAGGATGGGGTGGGGAAATAGTACAAGGAAGAACAACTGTGAGCAGAAGATGGAGAGAGACTTTTTCGTGGGCAGTCACATTTTTAAAGACACAATTCATTCCCAGGAGGACAAGTCCAGTCTCACATGAAAAACATGTAAATGACCTAAGTGCTCTAAAATACCTGATTACTTTCTAAAACTGATTTACTTGTAAGACGCCATCCCTGGCACCTGTACATCAACAGCCAATTTCAACATGAGTTTTGGTGAGGTCGGCCCATTTCACAGAGCAAGAAAACAATGTAACACAAGTTTCAGTTAATTTTCCTGCTCTATGTGACTATAATCGTGAAATTTTTTTGTTCACCTGAATACACTGCTGGCTTATTGATGGAGAATGCTAAATTCTCTTGTCAGGAAATGATGAATTCTTTAAACATCATAGAAAGGCACAGATCTCATTCAGAAGGCAAGAGAAAAATAATCCCAGAAAAAAACAACAGCTTGGTTGGGTCCATGAATGTTCAGGAAACAAATCGATAAAGAGATGCTCTCCTAGCCCCTCTAAGTGGTGAAACTAATGGATGTACCTGGTGTGTCTTACATTAAAAGAGGTAATGCTCTGAAGGTTTTATCATACTATTTTACATCATTTATGAGGCAGCTTTCCAGATTGTGAGTTTCAAGTGAGTACTAGTATAAGCAACTATAATGTGTCAATTAGGCACAAAATAATATGAAGAAAGGATAATTCAGACTGTGGGAAAAAATGGTACTTCACTTGGCACTTAAATTCTAGTATATTCTGTTTTCTTTGGGTTATTCAGAACGAATAACAGCAGCACATGGGAGGAGGCTCACCCTTTCTATCCCCATCATTTCCAAATCAAGATGATCTATCATATTGCTTCTTAGTCTCCAAAAAGCTGTTGGTATCTATGTGAAGATTTATCCTCTTATAAAATGCTCTTCCTGATCAGGCAGCCATGGCTAGAGGTCACAGGTGCACGCCATCTCATTCTTACAGGTAGAAATAGCAACAGTGGTAATGGTCCAGTCAGAAATTGACCCGATTATACATAAGAGAAAGGTGTATGGTCACAGATAATTTCCCATACTCTTATATCCAATCTCTTCTGCAGCAGTGGTCCCCAAGCAGCTCCATGACTAGCTCTCAATAACCAACTGGAAAAAGGGGAAATGATGCGAGCCTTCCAGAGTGTCTTGGTTTGTGTCTAGTTGTCCCCCCAAAACCTCATGCAGTCATAGGGTGGCTTCTGAGGTTGTGATTAATTATTGTGGGTTTGGATGCTTCACATGCCCTGGGGCAGGTACTTTACAGTATAATGTAAGGAGGGACGAGAGGGTAGCTAGCTGCCTAAGCAGCTGCCCCTCCCTTTCCTTTCCTTTCCTTTCCTTTCCTTTCCTTTCCTTTCCTTTCCTTTCCTTTCTTTTCTTTTCTGCTGCCATGAATGGTTGCCCTCTGATGTGTGTGGCTCTGCCTTGAAGCCAGCTGAGTATGGACTGAAACCTCCAGTAACTGTGAGATAAAATAAACCTTTCTTTTTGTTATTTTGACTATCAGGTATTTGTCCCAGAAAGGAGAGAAGAGCAACCTGAGATATAGAAACTCTGTTAATCCTAAGAACCTAATATTAATGTGTACTGTGTTACTGCTCCCATACTAGTTGGCTGTGAGAACAGGTGTGAATGGAAATACTTTGGAGAATAATGCTATTAGTGGAAGAAGGGAACAGAAAGCTGAGATCTAGACACACTGTCATGCCAGATAATTGAGGATAGTTTGGCTTGTAAGATGGAAGCTTGGGAAATGGACAGATTATGTGAATGAGTCTATGGACATGGGGATGAGGATCTTCGCATGTCTTCTGCAGTGCAAGTCAAAGATCATCCAACACAGGTAAGTCTCTCAAAAACCAGATGGCCAGGATTACTCAACCTGTTGCTATTACCAGCTTCTGTTTCCAGATTACTGGAAAATTATCACAAACCCAGAAGTAGATGGAAATGGTAGCAGGGATGAGTCACTACTGTCATCTCGCTGCTGCAGGACTGTCACTCAGCCGCAGGCAGTGAGGCTGAACTATCACACATCACCATTTTGAGAGTAGCCATCTGCAGTGGTAAATGACTAACAGTTAAGCTTTCTACATATAAGTATTACTGATCTTTAGCCAAATAATTCAAAAACTTGAACATTTGCATGTAATTTATTGCAACAAAAATCACACCAACTTACTTAGCAAGTAAACTAATTACACATGTTTCCTTGTGCAGATTATTTTGGGCCAGGAAATTCATTCACCATTTGGAAGCATCTTGCGTGACCCAGTAATCATCTGTGCTTTTCTGTGACTGTAGTTAGCTTACTAAGTCACTAAGCTCAATTTTCCCATTTCTTTACCTCATTTTTAAAATTCCTTCATTTGGGATTTTCTATTATTACTCTAAACGTTACCATGTGTTCTTTCACTCATATATTTTCTTAGAACCATGGGCTTAATAAACATTTGGGTGCACACTCCAATGAGTAAGGAATTCCTTTGTCCTAGGTGATCAGCTCCTCCAGGGAAAGGCAGAAGTTCAAGATCTTCTGCTTCCTAACATTCTGTCTGTTGTTGAATCTAGCCTACCTAGCAAGACATGCTCTGTACCTCAAGTGATTTGTTCTCAAAATACGTTTCTTTGGGATGCTTTGCTCTTTTCCTTATCAGTCATGCTCAGTCTCTTACTAACATATGCACACATCTGAATACCAGTTTTCCTTATGGTCCTTTTCTTCCAATAATATACACCTGGACTGCAATGTTTTTTTGGGAGAGAGAGGGAAGGGTCTACAGGGTGTTCAGGGTCTCACTACTAGATTGGACTCAGTGATTTGCCCGTTCACAGCCTCCCAAGGGCTGGGATTACAGGTGTGAACTACCACGCCCAATCTCAATTACTATCTAAGTGTGTGGGGATGGGGGTGGGATGGCATAACAGTCCTGGGAATTGAACCCCTGACCCCTTGCATGCAGGCAGTTTAACACACTGAGCTATTTGGCCAGCCCCTTGAACCTCAAAATAGAGGAGACATATTTAGTGTCACGGGACATGCTGTTAAGGGAACACTGATGTTTTAATTTTTTTTAAAGCTATATTTAAATAACTTGAAGCATACCTAAAAGTTTAGGGGATATATTTATGGAGTAAATCAAGTGGTTTCCATGGAATGTTGTCCTGCCAATTTCTTTCTTAATTCTTTCTAGTAAGTCAAGATCTGAAAATCTTAACAGAAACTTTCATCCTAATTTCAACTGAGTTATCTCTTATCATCACAAAATTCACTTTGAAGTTTCCAGGAATTAAAAAAGCGCAACACTTTTTAAAAGATTATGACATGAAATTCATAGATCCCTCTCCTCCTAATGATTCCTTGGCAGAGAAATTCTTGTTTCATCACTCCAGGATACACCACGCCCAACCAACAGTCTCACTCTTATTAAAGGCTCCCAGTGCTGACTGCTTTAAAATGTGCATGATGTGAGCACCTTGAATCCTTTGAAACTCAATCCTCTTTGTTTGCAGTGAAGTTTTAAAGTGTCATGGTAGCAGTCCAATACATAAGTTCTGCAAAGAGAAATACATATCTGTTAAAGGTTTAAACTGAAAGTTTTTTTTTTTTTTTTTTGTATTTTAGTGAGGGTCTACAGGGTCTCACCACGTAGACCAGACTCATGGTGATCGGCCTGTGTTCAGCCTCCCAAAGAACCGGGAGTACAGGCACATGACACCTTGCCCAGTCTCAGTCACCATCTCAGCATGCCCCGGTGGTGGGGCCTACACCACACCACATGCTGGGAATTGAACCCCAACCGCTATGTCTACCTAAGCATGTGCTTTAATCTGCTGAGCTATTTGGCTGGCCCTCTTGAGAACATTTTTAACTGGTGAAAGACGGTTTTAATTGTATATATGTGAGAAACACATGAGTAAATGCAATGCTATGATTTGCATCTGCAGTCCCTGTAAAGCCTCACATGGGCCAAGATGGGGCTTTGGGGGTGTGACTGGATCATGTGGGTATGGAGTTGGGCGATGGGTGTGACCTTGCATATAACTGATGGATTTGATATTGGGAAATGAAGGTTGGTGGGAGGAGGTCATGACCTGGGAGGTTTATATCTCTTCTCTTCCCTTGATGCCCTACCCAGCTTCTCACCTCTAAAGCTCCTTGCTGGTGCTCCTGTGAGATGCCCCACTACCGTATCTCCTTACCTCAAAAACAAGCGCACCGTGGACTGAAACCTCTGCAAACCATGAGCCAAGATGAACTATTTCTCCTCAAAATTGTTGGTGATGGTTATTTTGTCTCAGCAGTGAGAAAAGAGCTAAGCTACGCTATGTATTAAGTACTGAAATAAGTATTTAAAGATGTACACAGTGCCTATATGCATGATTACATTTATGTGTAGGAAATGAGAAATTAGTAACACTACCTAGAATATCTTCAGTGCAACAGATTCTAAAACTATTTCCATATTTCCTGAACCGCACATGCTGTACATAAAGATAAACTTGTATAAGCAAGTTTATAAATAGTTACAATAAAGAAGAATAGGATAGCTGACCTGATTTTGCAATCTGATCAACGGCTGTAGTTCTCAGAGTAAAGAATTAACAAGGTAAATTCTTAATAAATAATGATAACATGAACTACATTGTTTTTCAGTTTTTAACTTTCAACTTGCTATGTTTATATTAATATGTAAACCAAAAATCAATGATTATAAAAAGACAAATAGTAAGCATTCAGTACAAATCAATATTGAAACAGAAACTATATCCAAAATTCAAATCTCATATATTTCCTAAGGCCTAATGTAGTCTTTAGCTAACTGTAGAAATATGAGCACATATGGTTTTAAATGACTGCCTTTCATTTGATTAAAAATGCCAAAAGATTTGTTTTTGTTTTTTAAAGAATAAGTTTCCCTATATGTAGTTCATGGCGATGGCCTACAACTCATGGAGATCCTACCACCTCCACCCGAGTGCTGGAATTACAAGTATGTGCCAACACATTGGCTGCCAGAATTTAGATAGTATCTCTATAATTTTGTGTTTAGATTTGGGGTTTAATAACCTGTAACTTCATTGTTTGCACTATTTTTCTTGGGCATACCCCACAGACTAGCACAAAATATTTACAAACTAAGCAATAATAATCAAAAATAAAATACTTCACCAAGTTTAGCAAGTGTCTACTTTAATAAAATATGGCTCCCTCTGGTATTGTCTACCATAAATTGTGGTTATAGGCAATAACGCAAGCTATAACTCATCATGATTAATGAAATAGCACAGTACTGCCAAATTTGAGTACAGTTAGGGTCAGCAGTATAGCTCAGCGGATTAAGTGCTTGCTTAGGGAAGCACATGGGACAGAGTTCAGTTCCTGGCCCCACCTGCCACACTGGCCCCACTCTTGAACATGCTGAGCCAGCGATGGAGTCTGGGCATGGTGGCGTGTGCCTGTAATTCCAGCACCTGGGAGGTAGGTAGCAGAGGATCGCAATGGGTCAGTAGTAAGACTCTGTTAAAAAAAAAAGAAGGAAGGAAGAAAGAAAGAAAGGAAAGAAGGAAGGAGGGAAGGAAGGAAGGAAGGAAGGAAGGAAGAAAGAAAGAAAGAAAGAAAGAAAGAAAGAAAGAAAGAAAGAGAGAAAAAGACAAATTTGCATACAAACAAGTAAATGAGAATAGCTGAGCAAACCATTCTGTACCAGATCAGCTTGTTAGGTTTATACAATTTATATGTTCACCAAAGGTCCACCTGATGTGAGTTGGTAGCGGGCCAATATGCATACCTAGCTGTATCTGGTTCATATGTAAGGTATGCTTCGTGTTATGGTTTATCTCTAGTTGGCCCCCCTCATGAGTCACTGGGATTATGTATTTTAGTACTGATGAGATCATAGATCTGAGTACTTCTGGGAGTTGTAGGCGTGGCCTGAAGTGGATAGGATAAGGCAAAGAGCCTGATGTAATATAGAGGGAGACAGACTGAGGCTATAGCTCTCTGCTGCAGGAGTTGTTCCTTTGTCTTTGTCGCCATTGTTGCTGTTGCACTGCCATGAACTGTTGCTCTTTGCCATGTGCCTCTCAGCCTTGGTGCCGGCCAAGTATGGACTGAAACTTACAGAAACCATGAGCTAAACAAACCTTTCCTTCCTTCATTTTGGGTGTCAGGTATTCGTCCCAGCAATAAGTAAAAGGTAACTAAGACACTTGGGATGAAAGCTTCCCTCTTAGCTTTCCGAGCTCCATGCCACTTGCTCCTAGTAGAGATACGTATTGTGCTCTTTCTTTCCAAAGCCGGCAAGATAAGAGTTTCTGGATGGAGGCTCCATTCAGAACACGTGAAATATAATGCTATATCAGTAAATGGTAATGTCCTGTATATATGTCCAAAGAAAGGATGATAGCACCGGCACAGAAAGTCAACCTTGATATTGTGATATTATTGATATTTTGCCCTAGTCTATATGTATATAATAGCAATTTTGATCCTTTTATAATCCTTTTCTTTTCTTTGTATCTTTTAGGGAAGGTCCTACAAGGTGTTCGGGTCTCACTACTAGATCGGACTCATAGTGCTCCACCTGTTTACAGTGTCCTTTGAAGGGAACTTTTTGAATACCAGGGACTTAATCTAAGATCCCATTTCTTTTGCCACTTTGCTTTCTTATTGTGACACTGATGGGAGACCACATGAATGTTTTAAAACTGATTTATTACATAATTATTTAGCAAAGAAAAGGATTATAGGCCTGTCCTGCCGGTCCTGCCCCCAGGGCTCACTGAGAGAGTAATCGAGACTAGGCAAAGTTTCATGCACCTGTAATCCCAGCTCTTGGGAGGCTGTAAACAGGAGAATCACTATTAGTCTGATCTGTGTAGTGATACCTTGTAGACCCTGTACTGAATACATAAAAATAAATAAATAACAAAATGTGTTCGTAAAAATAAATAAATAACCAAAAAAATGTACCCTTCTACTGAGGCTTTTGTATTCTATATTTTTAGTGTGGTGATTATTACTTCAGTTAAAGAGAATGAATTTTTCTTTCTTCCTCAAATGAACATGAAAATAGACAATACATCTACAAGACTCAATGGAAAGGGATGAACTCTTATACTCAGAATAGATCCCATTTTCTACATTCCAATCTTCATACTTAGAAGAGAGGTTTTTCAGGAATCTGTTACCAGATACAGCTTCCCTGTGTGGAAGCTGCGTCTGCCCTCTGCATTCCTAAAACAGGGCCAGGCCTGTGTGAACTATACTTTGATAGCTTCTTAACTTGATTGGCGATAAAATAAAACATATGATTGTAAATGTTCCCTTGAATTATTATTAAACACAACTTCTTTTGAGGCTTATTTTTTAATATAAAATTAAATTGCAAGGCTAGGAGGACAGCTCAGTGGTATAAGCACCTATCTGGCAAGCACACTGTCCCAAGTTTGATCACAAGCCAGAACCCTGCATGGTGGTGCATGTCTGTAATCTCAGCACTAGGGAGGCTGAGAGAGGAGGATCACTATGAGCCCAAACTGCATAGTGAGGTCCTGTATCAAAAAAGTAAAAACTAAATAAATTATATTATATTATGTTATGTTATATTATATTATATTATATTATATTATATCATAAAATAAAAAAAAACTTAAAATAATAAAAAATCTACAATTTGCAGACCATTTACTGTGTATTCCAACTAGGTTTTGTATGTGTGATCTGCAATTCTTACAGCAACTTTTCAAAAATATATGTTTATCTTAGTTACTCTTCTCTCATTACTGAGACAAATAAACAACACCCAAAATGAAAAAACGAAATGTTTGTTTAGCTCAAAGTTACTGAAGGTTTCAGTCCATACTTGGGCCATTCCAAGGCAGACTGGCACATGTCAGAGAACAGCAGTTCATGGCAGTGGGACAGCAACAAAATGGTGACAGAGGCAACTGAACAACTAGGGAAGCAGAGAGCAACAGAGTAACAGAGAGAGTAATTGAGGTGCAATTCAGTACTGCAGAAGGGGTGTCGTTGTTATGACTAACCTGACCATGTGGATCATGAGTTTTTAGAAATGGCTTATGGGAAGAGACAGCAAAGGCTTATTTCCTGTCTAAGTTCTTGTCAGAACTCAGACCAGAAGACTGATAGAAGGTGTGCCTGTAAAGACCAGGTTGGGGAGATTTCTATTGGGACAAAAGGACAGCATTGGTAGTTGGACTCCAGATGATTTGTGCTACGGCTTGGCTAAAAGGCTATCAGAATTTTGCTCATGCCCAGAGACTTTGCCTAACACTGAGTTTAAGCATGATAGACTGATTAATCTTTCAAGAGATGTTTAAAACAGTGAACTATTGGGGTGGTGGCAAGGCTGCTACTGATGGCTTTTAGCCAGATTTGTGTAGAAAATAAAGAGCAGAGGCAAACAGGATGATTTAAAATGCTGTGAGTTTATCCAGGAAGGAAGCAACAGGAGAGCTGTGGACTGCAATGATGGAGCTGAAACATTCTCCATTGCTGGGTAGGACACAGAGAATTTAAAAGATAGTCTGAGGACATCACAGGAAGTGACAGCTCTCTGCCCTTTGCAGCCCCAGAATTGCTAAGGAGAGAGGATTTGCCTTGAGAAGAAAGCTGCAGGTACCTAAGTACCAGAATGGTGGCAGCAGCCAAACCAGGTTCCAAAATGGAACGGCATGGAGAATTTCTTCCTTGGAGTCAAGGTCAGAGTGCTCATTAGTCTAGGAATTCGACTCCTACAACCAAGAGTGAGGGAAGCCTGGCTATTGCTCCAGCTGGCAGCAGACCTTAGCATCATAAACGTGGCATTGGTTTTAGGCATATTCAGAATGCAGGAGTTGTTAGGTTAAGAAGGCTTCCACCTCAATTTCAGAAAAAGGCCTGAGATGCCAGGCAGTGTGCCCAAAGAGGTGGTGTATCAAGCAGACAGTGAGAAGCCTATTCAGTCGGAACTCCAGAAGTTTGGAAAGGCCAGAAATGTGAATTGTCTCGGGGAAACTGCAAAGAGGGCACAAAGTCAGCTACCAAGAAGAGTGCCATAGGGGCAGAGCTGCATGGAGCTCACAACTCAGTGCAGACTGTTTTGAATATTCCAGTTGGAATTATGGGATTTACTGTTTGTCCTGCTGGATTTTGAACTTATGTTGGTCCCAGTTTTTAATATTACTGTTGTTTCCAACTTTTGGAATGGTAATGTTTATCTTGTACATTTGAAGATTAGATATGTTTAACTTTTCTTTTGTATAGGGGCTCACATTTGAGAGTTTGCCTTAGATCTTGGGGGAGACTTGGGTCTTGGACTTTTTAGTAACGCTGAAACTGTTTGCATTTTGGCAACTCTTCAAGATGGACTAAAATATCTTTTGAATAAAAGGATATGCATGAGACTTTGGTGGTCCAGGGGTAGAATGTTGGTAGACGCTTGGCTCATGATCCACTGGGATTACATATTTTAGTACTGATAGGATAATGGGTCTGAGTGCAACTGGGATTGTGGGTGTGGCCTGAGGTGGATAGGCTGAGGCAGGGAGCCTGAATGTAATGTGAAGACAGACAGACAGACTCTCTCTGTTGCTCTCTGCTGCTCTGGTTGGTCTGTTGCCTCTGTTGTGATTATTGCTGTTTCGCTGCCATGAACTGGTTGTTCTCTGCCCTGTTCCACTCAGTAGTGGGCCAGCCAACTATGGACTGAAACCTCCAGTAATTGTGAGCCAAATAAACCTTTCCTTCCTTCATTTTGGGTGTGGGATATTTGTCTCACAACCAAGAGAACAGTAACTAAGACTGAACTGGACAAATTTTGTGAAAAAATAATGTATTTTCAATATGGCATCAATACTTTACAGATAATTCTAGCTTGCAAGTGAGAAAGTCAAAATCTAAATCCATGAATTTTTAAATCTGCATTTCTCATGTGATATGACTCCATTCTTACCTAAACATTGATGTAACACTTTCATATTTTCTTAAATTAAGCAATATTTTGTAATCAAGCTATGTTTCACATTACATGATCAAGATATTTTAAAGTTTGGTTACTACAATTCTTCTTTTAGACAGAAGGAAAAGAACAATTATGAGCCCCCACATGGTAAAGTAAGTATAGATTTTATAAAATGATTACTTTGTGATAAAAAGTAAAAGGAATATTCATATGAAATATCTTGAACTAGGAATGTATTCTTGTGAGTAAATGATCAGAGATGACAAATTTGTACCTCAGACATAATTTCAATTTTAATATTTGTTAAACTATTCTTTTAAGTCTGGTTGAACAGCTGCAACAGTAATTAGTTGACAGTTCCTTTCAATGAGTAATCAGAGGAGATATTACAATAAAAAAAGAGTTTGTTGAATTCATGCTGAGCAAAAGAAGAGAAAAAAATCTTTGTTTTCTTTTTTAGATTTTAGTGGTCATAAAAGAAAAAAAAAATCCTATCTAAAGCAAGCTAGGCATATCTTGCTCCAGCCTTCTACTTTGCATGTTTTGAATATTTTTGCAGAGTTGTGTATTTGTGAAATATTTATATTGGTTTTTGTCATGCTTATTTTTCTCATGGTTATTTTTCTCTCATTGCTGTGACAAGATAACTGATGCCTAAAGTTAAAACAGGAAGGGTTTGTCTAAGTCACAGTTCATGGAGGTTTTGGCCCATAATTAATTGGCTCCAAGGCAGGTTGGCATGTTGAGGGTCAACAGCTCACAGAAGTGGAAGACAGCAAGAGTAACAAGAACCAGAAGGGGGAGAGCAAGTTCCTTTTTCTCCCTTATGTGATATGCAGGCCACATGCCCACGGTGGGTGTAGTGCTCCCACTATCTCCATGACCTCAGACTCAGGATGTTTACATAGCGAGGACCCTGTTCCCCTGCTGAACCATTTAGTTGAACTTGTACACTTCTCAAGCTGAAAACTAACATTGTGTAGTGGTAAGGGAATGTCGTCTACACCGTAGAATGTAGAATTGCTGAGTTACTTAGCTAAGCTTTTAGACTTCTCAGGTTGACACAATGAATAAACAATGGAATGTTATTCAGTTATAAGAAAAGATAATCCCAAGATTTTCATAGCTTTTGAACAGCTAGAGACAATATTCATAAGTGAAAAAAAAAATTCAGACCCACATGTGTAAGCATTGTATTGTCTCCCTAGCGTAAGCAACTGAAAGAGTAAACAAATTCAAAAAGTACAACACATACTGTGAAAGAAAAAGAAACTTCTGAGGAGAGAACAACTCACAAAAGGCAAGGAAAAAGGAAGCAAGGGAAAAATATATTTCACACACACACATACACACACACACACAAGCTAAGAAATTGTACTGCTGATTTCTATTTATTCACTGAAAAAAGCAGTGTGCATATTGTTTAATAGATCTTAAATGCCTATATCTGATAATTTGAGCAACTATTTTGAAGATAAAAATTTGTAATATTATGACTATTGTTAATTTGCCATCATCTTGCCTTGATACACCTTACACACCAGATCTGACACCATAAAACTGCTGTCTCTTCCCGAAGGTCAAGGTGACATGAAAAGTAAACACATTGAGCAGATATAGGGCACCAAGGCCGCCATAACACTGTAACTAAAGAAGTTCATGAAAGAGGACTTGTGGCAAAAAATCGTAGAGTAAGTGTTTGAAGTGACAGCATTTTGAGGGAAGTTAAAGGCAGTTCCTTGCATACTGTAACAATTTTTAAGCTAAATGCACACATTTTTCAGTCACACTGTTTGTACTATGTTCAGAGGACAATTACTGCTCATGTACATAGCATGTGACAGTATCTAAAAGAGGGTTCAATAAAAAGGGAAGGTATTTCATATCCTTGCTCACCAGTTTTGTTTATATAACTATAAGTATGCACACTTTCATCACACTTTCCTTGGGCTTGGTATTAATTAGATCCCAATATATACATATGCTAAAAAATAGCATGAAAATCTGTATCATTCATTATCTCACCCACCTACCAAACCATTAGTCCATTAGGCCTGCTACCTTAAAAATATATTAAGTATTTTTGGTTAGCTTTATGCATTTATTTGTTTGCCTGTGTCTTCAATATTAAGCAATAGAAATTTTACAGTCATAGTACTCAGATAACAAACACATTTTTTCCCTCAAATATTTCAAGGCAAAATACTTTTGATGCATATTTACATAACTATTTGTTCTTCTGTATGTAAATATATTTTTTGGTCATGACCAAAGTTGAATTCATTTGGGCTTTGCTTTCTTTGCTGATGGCACATCGAGAAGCATTTCAGATGACGTTTCTTTCCAAGTCTACTTAGTACTATGTGTCAATACTTAGATAAGATGGAATTTCCTAATTTCCTATATTTTTTTTTATAATTGCCTAACCTAAATCATTTTGAAGGAGTTAAATATCTCAGAAAGTAATTCATATGTCCCCAAGTAATTTTGTGCATGTAAATATTAAAAGGCTTATAAAAGAATGTAATATTTCCTACTTAAAATTATTTTAATACTTGAGCTATTTGTGTTAATTATGATTATAATGCAGGACAAATAAAAATAAATGCTGTAGCAGCAGCACCATTAGAAGTCTACCAATTATATAAGTATAAGTGTTTTCAGATGCAAAGAAAGAGCAAGCTGTGTTACTAAAGGAGAGCTGCATAGTAGATTCACTATATTGTATGTAGGAACAATGTGAATATAATATCAACATGATATGTATAAAAATCCAACATTGATTAAATAACAGAATCAACAAAAACTCTCAAAATGTTAACTGGTATCAAAACATCATCGCATGATCTATTTCTTACTTTCCAATCCAATTCAGAGACCATCTGTGATGTATGACACTAATTATGTATCTGCATTTGAATCTACACAAGGCAACATTTTATATTCATGAAAGTATTTCTGGAGTTGCATTGCTGATTAGTAAATTCTTGTATCTAAAGAAATTAGACTTCTCAGCTTTCTGTAACCCTGGTGTCCATGTGTAGAGCAAGCCTGGAACGACATTACACAGCAGATGGTAAGAGAGACTGTTGGTCAGGGTGCTATGCTTGCAATGCCTGGTGGCACTCTGCAAATCAAGATTTCAAGATTACATGTCACTTCTGATACTCTGAGACCTTATGGTAGTCAAGGTTCCATGAAATTTAAAAGAAGTCATCCATGTAATGACACTATCCTGGCGTTATTAATATTGCACATTTTAGGATGATATTTTCCACTCAAGCATTGTGAACTGGAGTCTACCTGGTGGCTCTGTGACCTCTTCCAGAAACATCAGCAATGTTGAGTATACACTTCTAGGATTTCTCACTTGTTTATTTTCCCCATAAGATAGAATAAGACAGTGGGTACTGCTAACATTTGCTCCATCACAAATCTCCTAAGAGTTGAGGCTTTCAGTTGGATGGTAAAACAGAAACAATTAGGAATTTCTTGAAGCTGCCACAATAAAAGCACTTTGTTGCAGACTGGTATTTTCTCTGCTGAGAATTCAGCAAAACCTGGGGATTGGAGGAATTCCTATTAGTTACACTAGGTCTAGAGCATTCTCAGTAGTTCAGATCTATCCTGTTTTTCAGACATAATTTTCAATAGTCTCCCTTTCACTCTCACATCTGTATTTGATTACACATTACATATTTAGCTGAGAAGAGCATCTTGAATTTCAGGGAGGCCATTGCCTCCCTGCATAAGGGGATTGTACTTTACATTGTTATCTCATGTATTCTGTGGAAATTTAATGAAAGGCTCAACAATTACAACCTTCCTTATAGTAGAGGAATTGGTTTTTAACATGTCGACCATATGATGAGCTTGATTTTTCAAGTCGGGGGAACCCTGGATTTCTTTCTCTCTTTCTTTCCTTCCAGTGTGTTTGGTAAAAGGCCTCACTATGCAGCTCAGAGTCATAGTGATCCTCCTGTTTTCAGTCTCCCCAGTGCTGGGATCACAGACATGTGGTACCACGCCAAGACTCAGTCTCTGGCTCAGTGCTCCCAGGGATGGGGCCAGCATGGCATGTGGTACCAGGGATCAAACCCTGGTCCCTGTGCTTGCCTAAGCAGGTGCCTAGGCTGATGAGTATCTCACCAGTCCCTGGATTTCATTTTAAACTTTTATTCTTAGCAGCTACACTTATCCGGTACGTTTTACTTTTTAAGCACTTATATAATCCATTGATATTAACCCTTACTTTCGCACTTTTCTGTAGTTTTGGAAAAGGTAGAAGGTTAGGAATCATTGGTATTGGCTTGTTTTTTGTTTGTTTTTGAGACAGAGTATCACTATGCAGTACACGCTTTCTTTGAACACTACATAGCTCAGACTTATTTCAAATTTGTCACCATCCTCTTGCCTTGGCTTTCTGAGTGTTAGAATGACAGACATGTGCTACTAGGCCAGGTTTAGGATTAGTTCTTCATATAATGCTATCCTGTATTATTTTCTCAATAAATATGTTTTCAATGAAGAAAATTAGTATGAATGATTTTGAGGCATTAGTTCTATAGTTACAAGAAGCGAATCTTATGTATAAGTTTTTGGACTCTTAAAAATTATTAAAAAAAATCCTTATATGTTCTCAAAACAGTACTAAGCAATGTTTAATGTTTCAGTTTCAGAAAGAAAGAAGTTTTTGGTGTTTGTGATGAAATTTACTCTGCTGCACTTATTTCATATTTTATATCATTGTACCATCTATTCACATAAATTATTTAAGTATATAAAAATTTAATTAAAATGTTTTAAAATGTGGATGTTATAGGTCACTATGTGCTTAAGAGAAACATTAATACATACCTTGGAGGTCATTATGACATTTCCAAGTTTGAAACTCAAAATAATCTGAATGATATATGGTACTAAAATATTGCCTTTTGACAATGTTTTTTGTCATAGTTAACTTGTATTTAGAATGCAAATTCCAAAATTCAGACAAGTACACAATTTTTCCCCCAACACTGGTAAAGGAAAAGTTGTTTAGGTGTATAGTTCATAATGTGGTTTTTTTTTTTTTTTTTTTTTTTTTTTTTTTTTTTTTTTTTTTTTTTTTTTTTTTTTCTTTTTGAGACAGGGTCTCGCTATGTAGTTGAGGCGTGGCCTTGAACTCACGTTTGTAGCCCAGGCTGGTCTCGAACTCGCACCAGTCCTCCTGCCTCAGCCTCCCAGAGTGCTGGGATTACAGGTGTGAGCCACCACACCCGGCTATAATGTGGTTTTTAATATCCAAGGAAATAGATTAATATAGCAATAGATTTTGAATTCATTTTTACTGCAGACTCTACTATTGCGTGACTCTCCTGGAGATCTGCACCACAAGAACATGCGGGTGTAATGACTAGCTGGGACATGTTCATCAGCACAAAACTTTTCATTGGAAAATACTGTTCTAAACAAGGCAGTGCTCACTTAGGCAGCACATATACTAAACAAGTTAAAAGAAAATAAACTAGAAAAATGCTGCTCAAGAAAATTCAGCTTTTGTCATGGGTTATGCTGTTAGATATGAGTTCTTAGGTTCCTGTGTATAACAAACAAGGAATTGAGCCGGGCGTGGTGGTGCACGCCTGTAATCCCAGCACTTGGGAGGCTGAGGCAGGAGGATCGGTGTGAGTTCGAGACCAGCCTGGGCTACAAAAGTTAGCTCAAGGCCAGCCTGAACTGCACAGGGAGACCCTGTCTCAAAAACACAAAAAGAAAAAAACAAAACAAAACAGGGAATTAGACTTGCAACAAAATGACAAAGCGACAGCAGCAGAGGTTCCTAAAACTCAAGCACTCTTTGATTTAATAGTCTCACAGTGAAGAAAGGAAAATGGCACCAGTGTCCCATCTAAGGTAAGATTTTTTTCCCCATTAGGTCCTTAAGAATATGCAGGGCAGGATCACTGAAAAGGTGCTGAGTTGTGTCTCTTCAATCTATTTTGCATGCCCCTTCCCATAAATCCTCTGTTATAATTCTAAGTTTTAGACACAAACCATAATCATGAATTTTCCATGTCAGCAGACAGATTTAGTGTCCCTATGTTGCGGTTTGGAATTTTTACAGTTTTTCAGGGCAGACTTAGATTCTTTGCTTTCCTCATCTGAGTACCTTGTGATAAATCCTGGGGCACAGCCTGGGTTGAGGAGGGGGTGGGAGGGAGCAACCTAGTGGGCAGTAAAGGGAGCTATCTCATGGCCCCTAGTTGCGTGATCCACATTACAATAAATCCAAGTTTCTTTCCTTCTGGAAATAGTACATTCTGCTTTGTTAGCTGAATTGAGTGAAACTCTAGCTCTGGGAGGTATCAGATACCAGATGTGGGCATCAAACCCAGCACATCTGTGCAGGAGAAACACAGTTGTGAAAGTTAAGTGAAAAGTTTAACTCTGCACAGTAATATTGGGAAGGACGGATAAAGAGATTCCAAATCTGTCATGCAAGGCTGTAGAGAAACTTTGAAGTTTTGCAGAAAAGGGGACTATAAGATATATTTAGTTGTTAAATTCATAAGTAAGTAACTAATAAAGGAAGAAATGGAGATTAAGGTTTGACTCAAGCCATATAGATCATAGACCTCAGGAATGCAGAAAACAAGCAAAGCAGTGACCATGGACTTACCCTTACACATGTTGTTTCTCTGTAGGTTGTTTTAGAACACAGGCAGTTCATACCCAGATGCCATAGGATAATCCCACAGCAACTGTTATGGCCAGATAACTGAACCCTAGACATAAAGTACTCTAAAAAAAGAGAAAACTGTTATATCTCTTTTTTTGATTTTTTCCCCTTCTTATTGGGCATTTTCTTTCTTTCTTTCTTTCTTTCTTTCTTTCTTTCTTTCTTTCTTTCTTTCTTTCTTTCTTTCTTTCTCTTTCTTTCCTTTCTCCCTTCCTTATTTCCTTCCTTCCTTTCTTTCTTTTTTCTTATACTTCAAATAAATATGCCTCTTACCTGCTTCCTTGGTGCACAATTCCATCCTTTGACTTTATGAGACACCAATCCAGTTTGGACAGAAACTGCATGAAGGCAAGGTTTGAGGCATTACACAGTGGGAAAGACAGGTAATTCCAATCAATTTGTCATCTACTTGATTAGGACCTCAAGAGTATCTTTTGCCATTCTACCAGAACAATTTAAGTCCCTTAGTCCAGATTCAGCTCATTCTCAGAAGTATTGGTTCTCTCACCACTGGCTGATTGCTGTCACTTAGAGATGGCACTCTTTCAATGGATACTCTATTCTATAAGACTCCCCAGAGCTTCAGGGTAGTTTCAATTACTTGCCATAAGGATGTCCACTGAATAAGGTGGGGTGCGTAATGTCAGTGTCCAGAAACTCTGTTAGACTCAGTTAGGATTCCATGAAACAGCCCTGCCTTCACCAGGTCTCATTTAAAACATTTAACATTTAAGAAGGACCAGAAATGTCGTGATGCCACTTAGTGAGAAGGGCCTGTGTTCAATGCCTTCTACTTCAAAAGCCAAAACATAAACAACAAACTACAATCCAGTCATTCCTGAAATCTAATACAAGTACAGAAGGAAAAATATGTTAGAGAGAAAATGGATTCAGAAACTAGAAACAGATGAAGTAGAGTGAGCTAGGGCAGTGACTGTTCCTCATTCAACTCAAAAATGGAAGTCATAAAGTAAAGCAAACATATAAAAGACATCCTGTAGAAGAGTAGGTATGTTATATGAAGAGATAAGCTAAAAAAGTTTACTAAGTGGAGGAACAGATGGTTAACTCTGTGAGTAATTAAAAGAATGCAAATGAAAAGAGCAATAGGAAATCATTTTCTTCAAAACAGTTTTAAACATTCAAATATATTTCTGATAAATAATGCTGATTAGAGTATGGGGAAATGTGAGTAAATTGAATATATTCTTGTGCTTCCACAGATAATATAACTTTGTGAAGATTTTAAACATAGATTCTCAATCACTTAAATTTTGAATGAAACATTCTTTCACTAGAAATGGTCCTAGGAGATTTCTAAACCCATTCTACTCATAGAATTAATTTGCAGGTTCACTGATTCCCACCTCTGAGAACAAATTTTTAAGAAGCACCAGTAAGAAGTTTAAAGGGATTTATTGGAAAGAAATGGAAAAGTTATGCACTCATAAAAATAGGTGCGCTGTAGTTTGGAGATGGGAATACTACATGGTTTTGGCCGTAGATCCTGTGGAACTTCTAAAAATACAAGAGGTTCTATTGTGCGCTACTAAAATTGGAGGCCCACAGATAGGAATGTAATGACCAACTCATGGGGTAAAATCCTAAATTAGAGGTGAAAACAGTAGTCTGTCCACAGGTAAGAAACCCATTTTCAAATAAAAAGTCAAATGACAAACATTTTACCAAGTGAAAGGGAATTGTCCAGGCTTATTGTGTTTTAGGAAAAAATAGAAAAAAAAAAAAATGGGCTCACGCTATGAAGCTGCCATTTTCATTTTCACAATTAGGACTTTCTTTATTTCCTTTTTAGCTGCCTATTCTACCTCAACTTGGCCAGATTTTGAGGCAGGAGGTTAGGGGAAAGCGAAATGGCTGGGCAAGTGGGCGTGACCTGTCAATCATAGCAATCCAGGACATGTACAGAGGTTCCAAACACACCACCACTGGGACCAAACAAAAAAATAATATCATCTTTAATTCATCTCCTGAAAAAACCAATGAGGTTTTGGTAGAACAGCTCAGGAAACAGATTAGCCCAAGTAGTGCAAGACACACAAATGACTGCGTTAGGTCTGGGACAGGGCGCTCCCTTTCAGTAATCTACTCTTTCACCAAAGGATACATTTCTTTTCCTATTTTAATTGAGCAATAAAGCATGATTTTTTTCCTATGTGTGATAAATTTAACCTCACTATTCTTCATACTTGTTTTATCCTATTCTTCTTTCAGGACAATAAATTATGAGTCTCTCTAGTAAGACTCCCCTATATTCTCTAACCCAGAAATATAGTTTGGAGAAGCCACTCAAGAAGACATAAGACCCTTTGGGCACAGTTTGATTATCTCTCTTTGAAGTATTTTTATGCAAGTTAAGAAGTATTACCGGGTTTAGTATGGTGGAGTCTCCTTTTGAACAAAGACCTGGCCAAGAGAAGCACAAATAATAGCAAAGTTTTATTAAAGGTAAGAAAAAAATATAGACCCTGAAAAGTAAGCTTAGTGTAAGTAGGAGAATGATGCATACCACTTAGCATGGGTGTGGGTCGTCATTCAAGGAAGAACACAGTAGCACAAATCACAGTGTGGACTGGCATTACATGATCCATTATATGACCCTCACATTCATGTCAGGTCCCCAAGAGGCAAACATACCCATAATTATTTTGTAGGGCTCTGAGAAAGTAGAGGCTCCTGTCTGTTGTACTTCTTCCAGTACAGAACGGGCTGTAGACCTCAATTACTGAGGAATTCATGCTTTTCAACTATCTCAGTGTGTTTGACTCCCTGGCTGACTTGAAGAGAAAACTCTTAGAAAATAATAAGACTTGGTGATGTTGAGCTGTCTACTTCATTAGAAAACGAAAGTAACTATTTGTTGGGAATACAGATGCCAAATCTGAGGAGGAGGGCAGATTTTACTACTTCTTACTTAGCACAAAGTATGGCTAAGAAGATTAGATGCAGTATTGAGAGCTCAAGACACATCTTAAACAAGATTACCCATATAATGGTCCTAATAAAAGTGATAGCCTGCATATACAGATGCCACTTTAAACTACAGTGTATTATCATCACCAGAGTTGCCGTTTATCAGCATCCAGAATAATACTGCAATCTTGTTATTTTTTTTAATTGGGTTTGAACCTAGGACCTTGTACATGCTAGCCAGTCACTTTTCCACTAAGCTACAAGTATTCCGTAATTCTGGGGAATAGATTTCTTCTTAGTCTTGTGAAAATTGTACTTACCATCTTCCATGTAGAATTTTTATAGCTGATCACTGCATGCCTTAAGAAAGGGCCAAAATGATTCCTCAGGAACCAACCATGAAGGTTGGTTCCACAGGCAGGCCTCCTCTTCCAGACAGCTCAAACCTTTTAGCTTTTTTTGTCTCCCTAATATTTCTTGTTGGATAACCACAAGAAGTTAGAGGATGATTTACTTGGAAGCTAGGAATCACAGAAAGTTTTGGCTTCCAGGGCTGCTGAGATGGCTCAGTGGTCTAAAGCATCTCCTTAAGCAAGCTCCACAAGGACTGTGGTTCAATTCCCAGCACCACATGCTGCGCCAGTCCCTCCCCCAGAGCAGGCTGAGCCAGCCATAACATAAAAAATAAAATATATTTTTTTTAAAAAGAAAGTTTTGGCTTCCAGAAGAGTTTCTAGTAAATCCTACTGAGTGGTGGGTGTACAGGGGAAGCACTTGGCCTCCTTGTTTTTCCCAAACAAGGTAAAAGAGTCTATAGATCTGCCTCAGGTTCCTTTTCTCCTTTCTTTCTTCTTCTTCTTTTTCTTCTTCTTTTTTTTTTCTTTCTGTTCAAACAGTATAATTATGACCCAGTGAAAAGCTGTCAGATTTTCTGTTACTAACTCAGTCACAGAATCATTCAGGTTATGCTTTGTATTGCTCCGTCATTTTTTTTTCAACTTTCTTAATCTTTCAGAATCCCACCTGTGCTGAAATTCACATCTATGCTTTCCCACAGATGATCTTCTAATTCTGGGTGTCCTTGTTGAGTTGCTCTTTCAGGGCCTTGTCTTACCAAAGCCACATGGCTCCACCATGTTTGGTAACCATTTTGGTTTTAGCCACATGGTTGTGCATGTTTGCTGGTCCTTTTGGCCAGTCATGTGGTTTTGCTCATTTGTTCAGTGTTATTATTTTTTTAATGTACCTCATGGACATCAGGAAATCTCACCCTGCTATGTAAAAGTTAAAACCTCTGCTTTAAGGGATTGTCTGAGCTTCTTCAACTTTCCTCTTTTCAATCTGGTTAGATCCACTCCTTATTTATTTATTTATTTATTTATTTATTTACTTATTGGCAGGATTGGGATTTGAACTCATGACTTTGAACTTGTGCCACAGAGCTATCTCCCCAGCCCCTCCTTGTTTCTTTTAAAAGAAATTCAAATAATTTATAAATGTGTGTCTCATAGCCTAAACTGAACAAAGAGGGCTTTTCTTAAATATAAATTCAAGCTACTATGAATATGAAAAAAGTAGCTTATATTTAGAAAATTTTAAGGTTACTTCTTTCTTATTCTCTTAAATGATTCATCATTTTTTCTACTTTTAGAGTTTTAAAGTGATTATAAACATTTTAATTATTGAAAGGTATAAGGGATAGTGTTCCAATGCTTGGTTTGAGATGCTACAGGTAGGGACTGAAGCCCCTGGAGTCAGAGGGGCACAGAATATGGAGAGGTCTAAGGAAAAAAGAGTAAATTAAAAATTAGTAATCAAGAAGGCATGGGTACTGCTTCAAGTGGAGATGTCAGATTAGTAGTACCCAAAGGACACCTTGAGAACTCAATGTATCGGCATCTTCTGCATTGAACACCATGCTAAGGACCTCAGATTTAGCTTTCTCTCCCCATAGACCTATCATTTACAGTAGAATACACCATATAGCTCACAGCCACCTTGTTATTAGCCTACATACTTAACGATGGGAAAAAAATTTCAGCCAAACAATTTGACACAAACTCATCCCAGAAATTTTTTAGGTTAGAAGTTTCTTTTCTGTATATCATAAGGAGACTCAGCACCTCCAAACCTAGTCACAATGGTATGGCATTTAAACTGATTTCACTTCCTCATAGCACGTTGAGGAAGGAAAATGAAAACCAAAAGAGGTGATTAAGACACTTTGTATTAGTAATAAGAGGAAGAACAGCTCCTTGATTTTCATGTGTCAAAGTGGGTTACCACATGGCCTCTGGATCCAGAGCTAAGGATAGATAAATAGCACAGGAATGTCTCTATTGCTTCGTGATCCCTTATGGCTCTGTGAATTTAAACTGTCCAACTGGAACTCAGGATCTTTACTCCAGTTCTTCAATATATCAGGTTTAGAGGAGATTAAGATTTTAGAAAATGTTATTTTGCATTTTGAGATACTCAAAAGTGGCCCAGGGAGATAGCTCTATGGCACAAGTGCCTGCTTGGCAAGTGTAAGGTCATGAGTTCAAACTCTGGTCACACACACACACACACACACACACACACACACAAAGATACTCATAAGTAAGGAGCATGTGGCAATGCCTCACTCCAATAGAAAGAGTGCCTCATTCTGTGCTGCATAAGGAGGTTCAGGGTAATTTCATTTCCTCACAAATCAAGAAATTGATACAGAGTGGCTACAGTGCTAGTTACTAGGAAGAAGGCTGCTTTATGCCTTGTCCAAGGATGTTCATTCTGGGTTTAAATTTTGAGCTCATTTTCTAATCTTATTTTAATTCAATGTGTTTGATCATCCAACTCTATTTCAGTCCCTTCTCTAACTAGCTTAGTTGCTCATATGCTAACTCAGATCTTTTTAACACTATTATTCCTGTAATTTAAAGAATGACTAATAAAAAAACCTAACTGAAAGATAATTTGCATATGTGCTTATGAAAAATTCACATTGAAGCAGTGTTCATATTGCCAATAAATTGAATACCCAATATAATAATCACTGCATACTTGATAAAACACAGCGGAAAACCACAGGAATGAGTGGTAGTGTTGATTCTACATTGAGAAACACAAATACACCCTCTTCCAGATACTCTGAGTCTGTCAAAAAAAATTCTAAAATAGTTATAAAACATCCCAATGAATTAGATTATAGTGCTTTGTTTATTTTTGAATAGTGGAAGTTAAAATATAACCTTTTTGTTTTATTGAGTGGGGTGAGTTAGGACAGAAGAAATAAAGAATTATGTAGAATGGGATGAAGGAAATTGAGATGTTAAAAATTGTACTTTGAAGAAAATCTGCAGGTTGATAACACAATATGTTTATTTTCCCTTTGTTTTTCTCCAAAACATAGTAATTCTAAGCAACTCCTTTTCACTTACAGTTGTGTCTTCTCCTTTTACTTACAAATTGTCCCCTTTCCCCTGAAAATACATTGCCTTTTTATGATATCCTATATGAATGTACCACTATTGCAGGTTTGGTGGGTCATCTCTCTCACCTACTAGAGAACTCGAAAATAATAGACTATCAGTTCCCACACATTCAGACCATACCCAACACAGTACATGTTCTCAGTGTTCATATTGCTGCTGTCTCTGTAAAGTTCAGCTGCAAATACTACTTTAATGGTTACCCTCATTTTTTTACCTTACAAAATGATACAACGTAAGTAAGAAAACACTAGATTATTTTTGGACCATGGTTAATGGCAATTAAACCAAACCTCAAGAAATCTTGATGACAGTAAGCCAAGGGACTTTGTTACACAGCAGCTGAGAGAGTTCCCCAAGCATCAGAATATCAGTCCAGTGCAAAGACATCACTAGATCTCGAATGTTTTTGAAGTCCAGAGAACTTTTGAGACCTCAGCAGAGGTGAATAACCAGACCACCCAGCCCGCAAGGAAGGTAATTCTTCACATGTCAGGAAGCACTCTTTCTTCTGTTTTGCTGAGCAAAAAATGCCCTGGAGGAGGTAGGGGCCAACCACCATGTCAAGAAGTAAGGCCATGTTAGGTGGTATGTGAAACTGGGTGCTCAAAATATGATAAGTTCATGTCTAGTAGTCAAGGCCCCAGTGAGAACCTGTTTGCTTTTCAACTTTAGCTTAAAGAAGTCCTTTTCACTAATTTAGACTCTGAGTTTAGAGAAGGTCAGTACTTTATTAACATGTCATCTTTAGATATTAGGAAAAGTTTCCAAAAACTCCACCTGGGCCTGCAAACCAAAATAAGCTAATTTGTTGATAAAAATTATTTGGTGTTCAATAACAATGATGAAGTAGACCACAAATGTAAACTAGATAAGGAAGGAAGACAGATTCACACCATGTTGATCTTAATTGATAAGGCCAATGACGAAGCAAACAACTTTGAAGGATCCAAGGCAATTCCAAAAGTGGTGGGAACAAGTCTGAATGCTAGAGGATTAGAAAGGCCATGGAAAAGGAATGTCCTCGGGGAACACATAGGCTTTGTTGGTCCTATCAGAGCACAGGAGAAGATGCTTGGCATTGGAAGAGAGATTGCACACATCCTCAGAGAAGGATGAGTCCATCCCTCACCATGGCGACCAAGGAAGAAGTTACAGACAATAAATGGGGGTTATGCCCCCAGAAACCTACAAGGCTCCTGCATTAAAGTGTCATGATTACTTCACAGAAGCCTTGGGAGACTTGAAAGCTAGTCAAGAAATAACTCATATTCCTTGGTGACAGTGTCACAACCTATTCAGCTCTAGTTTCATCCTATGCTAAAGTTGATTTGGGCCTTATGGGAGCTAATCAAATAGCTTTTTAAATTTATTCCCTTCCCAGGATGCCTATCTAGTGAAACCAGAGTTCCCTATATCATTAGTTTGCAAAGATAAACTCTTCTTACTCAGGGCCACATTGGTACTCAAACTTTGACAACCCGTACCTTAGTTTCCAAGAGGCAGCCAACCTGACCTCAGAGAGCCTGCTCTCACTGCCTGGAGTAGTTCCTCAATCATGATATAATAGCAACCCAGAGAGTTCTCAAGGCTATTCTAAGAGTGTTTTAATTAAAGGACCCTAATGCAGATCCTCATAAAAGATAACATTTGCTTAAAAAGAAGTTGGATTGGAAAAGAAAACCCATTATTGATACACTTCTGGCTATGAGATTGCTGGTATCATGACAGTCCTCTTGCAATGCAACGATTTATCAGTAGTAGACACTAACTGGTTCTCTATATTTGAATTTCAAAGGCATCATCTTTTCTATCCCTATGGATCCTGGCTCTCACTATTTGTTTGAATTATAATGGGAAGATTCCTCAAACAGATTTTCAGCAATAGCATATTTGGACTGTCTTGCCTTAGGGCTTAAAGATATTCTCCACTTATATGTTAGGGTTTAGCTCAAGACTGAAGAGAGCTAAACTTCAAAGGTGAAGGTCAATTACATAACATGGATGACCTCTTCATTTGTAACTCCACTAAGGAGCTTTGTGGTAAGAATACTGTTAAACCTCAATTTTCTAGCAAAATGAGGTTATAAGCTGTCCCATCACAGGTCCTGATTTCTCAACAAAGGTAACTTTTCTCTAATTTATCTTAACTCAGGACAAAGATAAATATCATCAGGGAGAACAGAGGCAATCTGTCATGTGGGACCTCTAGAGCCCAAAGTACAACTGAGGAATTTCTTGGCAATGGCTAACTTCAGCTATATAAGTATACTCCACTTTGGAGTAATAGCCAAACTACTATACAACATAACTCAGGGACCAGAAACCAAAGCCCTAAAATAGACAAATTCTGCTCACAAGATTTTAAAGCTTAAAAACAGACCTTGGTCTGGCTTCAGTATCCCAGATCTAACTAAGTATTTGTCTCACATGTGTTTGGGGAATAGTGCATAATAACAAGAGTGATTCCACAGCATCTAGGCTGAGAACCATGAGCACTTGCTTATGTTTACAAGCACCCAATGAATGTAGACTTATGCTGCTGTCTACGATGTATAGCTGCATTCTTAGCCCAGAGAGATTTTATGATAACTTTAAGAGCAAAAGTCTTAGTTCTAACTCCACAACAATTTAAGGCTCTGTCTCAACTCAGAGGACAACTATAAATAACTGGAGAAATACTCAGTAAATAGCAAGACTTTGTTATTCAAAGTGCAGATATTTTTCTTCAGTCTTATACTGTTCTCAATCCAGTCACATTTTTCGTAACCAAAAAAAACAGCATGAGCATCAGCCAACATTCTTCCAGCTATCCCAAATGATGGACCAACCAGGCAAGCAAAAACCTCACTCAGTGACAGAAGCAGTTTCATAAAGGATGGCATTAATAGGTAAGTTATGACATTGTGATTCCACAGTATGGTGATTTTCACCTGAGACTTCTGCCCAGAAGACAAAACTTTGCCCTAACTTGATATATCCTTTTTTTGCAGGAGAAAAGGACTTTGACCAATCATCAATCTCAACAGAACAACCCAACAGAAGATGGGTTGGAAATTCTCAGCTTCTTCAAGGCAATAAATTGCTCATGTGATATAGCAGTTCTCTATTCCAGGGGAAATCAGGTTTCCATGGACTCTATCTCCAAGGGTAACTCACTGTCAAATAGGCTACTTTCCAACATATTTATGTCCCATCTAAAACTCTACTCAGACTTCCATTCCATTCCTTGAGTTACGACAAGGATATTCTACAGAATGATTTGTAATAAAGAACTAAAAAAGGCTTATGGCATATGCAAGATCCTAAAGTTTTGCTGTGATGAGTACAGTGGAGTGTCATTAAGGGTGAAAAGTCATTAAGACTATGATGTATAGACTATAAACACTGAAGTCCATAATGTTGCAGTACAGATCTGTGAGGCATGTCCTGTCTGTGCCTCTATAACACACAGGCTCATCCTTCTCCATTGCCTAGACTAGTACATAGTTGTGGGTCCTCCCCTGGAGAATGCTGTTTACTCATGTGTCTATATGTAAGGGACATAATTTGCACTGACACTTTCACTAGCTATGCACTGGTACTTTTATTGATTGGATATACCAGGCCAGAATGGACTCTAGAGGACATAAAAATGCTTCTGAAAGAAAGAATGCCTAGGTTTGTAACAACCACATCTATCTAGAGTAATGATGGACCATCTCTTGTATCACAAATCACACCAAAAGTGTTCAAGGCGCTGAGAATTAATTGTTATCTCTACATTACATGAAGACTCCAATCATCAGAAAAATTTGAGAGACAAACTCAAACTTTACCGAAGCCATGTCAAGTACAGCACCACAAGGTGGAACTGTAGAGAAAGATGAATTTTCATTTCTTAACACTAGACCTATTGTATCAGAGTAGAAGCGTTGAAGACATAGCATTTATTTTTTTAAGAACTTCCTCAGATGATGCTTATAATACTAGTTAGAGATGTGCTGGCTATAAATTATTTACTTTTTCTGTAGATATTCATGTTGCTTCACTTGTATACATTACTTAATTCACATTTTCTCTCACTACCCACAATTTCTACATCTATTATTACTATGTGCTTGCTTCAGGAGATAAAATCCACATTTTTGTTTATAGCAAACAAAGAATTCCAGAGCACATGCTTCATGGCAAATGAAGAACAGCTACATTTATTGAAATTCATAGGAAGATGTCTTCAAGATAAGTCTTTTTCTGACGAAAATATGACAGGAAAAGAAAAATGGTGCAAGTATGTCAGGAAAGCATAAAAATCCACCTTCCTCAATTTAAAGACTATGCCCTTCAGCCTAGGTGCTTCCCAGTAAAGTCTCCATGCTTGATTAACAGGGATCACTGACTAGATGATGAGTCATTCTAAAAGCTCCCAGGATTCATGCCTATCCCAGAATGCACTCCAATCTTAACTATGTGTACATGATGTAGTGCATACTGAAAACCCTTAGGCCAAAGGTGACGTGAGGGTCCAGCCAAGAGATACAACTCGCATGTTCTCTTGCCCTGAAGTATCGAAATCCACACCCCATCTTTTTATAAAAAATTTTACTTCTCTTAGGACAGTGGAAGGTGGAATGATACTATGGTGCTGTTCTGGTGGACAGAAGTGATTCTCAACTCCACTGTTCAAAGTGCATTACTAATTATCTCTTCTTTTAATTTTCCCTACATGTATTTGCATTATGGTTTGTGTATAGGTGTCTCCCCAAAGGCTAATGCAGTCATGGGGTGGTATCTGGAATTCGTAATTGATTATTGTGAGAATGGGTGCTGCCCCTCCCCTGGGGCAGGTGATTTGCATTTCAATGCAAAGAAGAGAAGTTAGCTGCTTGAGTTGCTGTTAACTCTCTCAGTCCTCTCTGCCCAGCATCATGGAAGGTTGCTCTCTGCCATGTACCAGACTGCTTTGGAGCCAGCTAAGTGTGGACGGAAACCTCCAGTATTTGGTACTGTAGGAGTGGGGTCATTGCTGTGTCTAAACCTGACCATGTGAGCCATGCGTGGTGGCACATGACTGTAATCCCAGCGCTTGGGAGGCTGAGGCAGGAGGATCAGTGCAAGTTCGAGACCAGCCTGGGATACAAAAGTGAGCTCAAGGCCAGCCTGAACTGTATAGAGAGACCCTATCTCAAAAAGACAATAAATAAATAAATAAATAAATAAATAAATAAATAAATAAATAAAGCATAAACCTGACCATGTGAATTATAAGTAAATGGCTCATGGGAAGAGATAGGAAACGTGTGGAGATGTTGCCTACTTATGAAGACCTGGAACAGCTTCAGCTCTTCTGTAGGGGAGATTCTGGTCAGAGCCCAGACCAGAAGGCTGATAGAAAGCTGGCCTGTAAAGACCAGGCTGGGGAGGTTTCTGCTGGGAAGAAGGATTGCACTGGTTGCTGGACTCCAGATCATTTGTGCTTTGATTTCACAGAGAAGCTATCTGCATTTTGTGTGTGTCCAGAGACTTTGCCTAAGACTGAGTTGATGCATGGTGGCCTGATGAAACTTTCAAAAGTAGAGGTAAGGTGGAGACGTCCAGAACTACCTTTTTGCATTCCAGATGGGAATCTCACAGTCAAAGTCTCTTACTCATTTACAGTGAATCATTATGCACTGGAAGACGTTTGATCCATACATGCTAAAAAAGAGTTGTTTAATATTTTTCTGCACATGTGCATGGCCTGTGTACCCCCTAGAGCCAAAATGGAATGCAGAGGGAAGTATCAATTACGATGCTATTTTGAAAATAGAAAAATATTGTAAAAAGGAAGGAAAATGGTCAAAAATACCATATGTTTAAATATTTTTTACATTAAGAAAGAACCTCATTTGATTTTAAAATGTAAACATGAGCCACAGGGAAGCCGGAGTCCTCAGGATTCTAAAACCTTTGCTAGCCTGGAGCCTGAGATTTCGCTCCAACCATCAGAGCCTGAAGACAAGGCCATCTTAATCACGGCCTCACCCATCATTAAGATAAGTAAGGTTTCCCGTGATTGCCCTCATAGTCTAGAGGGTGGAGCTTGTAAACCAGCTACAATCTGATCCTCTACAGGGCTACACCCACTCTTAGTTGTGTTTATATAAGCTTTTTTTAAAGGACAATGCTCTTTAAAGACACAAATGGACAATTTAGAATTTCCAGAGATCCTGTGTCTTTTTCTCTGTGACCTAAAACATATAGGCTGATCTTAGAAGATCTTTAGATGACTCTGATAAGTGCATTAATGTCTTTAGAGGAATTACTCAGACTGATCAATGTTAATCTTAAACCAAACTTTGTCTTAAAAGACAGCATTATAGGCTGCTATTACATTTAGAGATGAATATGATTTTGTTAATTTTAAAGAGATAACCAGTAGAACTACCTGTTGCCACTGAAGCTCAAATAGTCAGACCTCTGCCGGTCTAATAGCCAGGCACGGCAGTGGTTAAAAGGCATTTTTTAGTGTGTATTCTTAAAAGCCTAAAAACTAGAACCAAGTCTTCTAGATATTTTAAATTTTAGCTATTTACCAGAAAAAAGATAAATATCCCTCTGGTTTCTTAAAATGCTTAATAGAGACACTGGTAAAGCATACTTCATGAGACATTAATTTAATAAATAGATGACTTACAGAGAAGGTCATCTTACACTCAGCTCCAGATATTAAAAAGTGTTACAAAAGACAGCTTTTTCTCCGGATAGCTCACTTGATACTTTATGGGACACTAAAAAAAACAAAAAACAAAAAACAATTTCCTATGGTCAGGACTGAAAAAAACCAGGGAGAGAAGCAAGAGATAAAAAAATGGCTGCCTCACTTGTGGTCTCAATACAGACCCTAGCTCTGATTCTCTGCGCTTCAAGAAGAGCTCAACAACGATGAGGTTCATCTGCTACCACCATCAAAACCCGAGCCACTGTAAGAGGAACTGCCTTAAGAGGCCCACAAGCCATGCCCTGACTGCCAAGGCAGCTGCTAGAAGTGGGACTACACTCTGAGGTGTAGGCCACGGAGCTCAGGCTCGGCTTCCCAGATGGTCCAGTAGGACTAAAGGGACTGAGCATGTCTCTTCCCTGTGGCCAGACTGTTATCTCTACCTGGCATTTCCACAGAGGAGCCCTAAGTAATCATGACTAAAGAAAAAAACCCAACCTATTTCTGGACATTGGCACAGGTCTCTTTGCTCTTCTGTGCCCCTGACTTTCCTTTCAGTTATATTTCAATAAAAACAGGCTTTAAAAGACATCTTGCTGTAGTTATAAGTAAGATACTTCACTATATTCCACTTGTTAACTAATCAGAATTATGCTGAGACTAATTTTTACAAATATATGTTGTTCATGTACAAAAGACTTAAAAGGTATTTCTATAGTTAAAACAGATCCTCAAAGACAGATAATATCCTGTCAACATAAAGTTCTAAAGACACTGGCTACACAGTGTTTAGTAGCTTTGGGCCTATGGATAGATTCAGGTCCTATATTTATGACAACTCAGAACCACAGTGTTAAAAGGAGAAATCCTTTGGTGATGCCCTTTGATTACAATGGGGCCATATCTAAGACACTAAATGAGATTTTGGTTTAATCTAAATGCTGTGTATTGAAAGTGTATTAAGTTAGCCTAGTTGATTGCTGATGTAACTCTGGCACTTCATAGTGATAGAAAATATAGGTGTGACCTCATAGATTAGATTTTTCAAAAGTAAGATTAAAGTTTTATAATACATTATATGTGTGTTAATTAGAAAAGATTATTAGACATGCTTTTAAAATGTTATGATCTCAGTCAATATTTGAGTGTTTTTTGATTAAAAGTTAAAAGTATTTACAGAAGAGTTTTATACAAGCAAAAATAACTTGCTGATGTCACTGTTCTGTCACAAAATGTAACTAAAAATATGCCATACTACAATTAGGTTATTTAAAAGCACTGATAATAAAAATAAGGTAGCAATTTAATTTTCTTAAGTTCTCCATTTTGAGATAATTTTACAGTTTAAAAAACTTATGCTAAACTGTCAAATTCCATAAATAAGGGAGTCCAAATGCCAGTGTTAGCTCAAATGTTCATGCTTTAATTATACATGTTCTAATCTCTCAAATTTGTTGTTTCCTAAAAGATACTAAAACCCAGGTAATGGTACAAGTAAAACCTATAGTAAATATGCCTGATTATACTTAGATTTCTTTTGCTGGGATCCACCAGATTATGTCTACAGAGATATAACAAGGCCTCAGCAGTCCATCTTATACAGCCCAGGTAAACTAAGTCTTCTCAGGGTTTCCTTCCTCCTTACAAGGTGATGCAGAAAGAAAAAAACTGATCTGGGATGCATGACCTCCAATAGGGAACCTCCAAATGATGTAAGGAAAACCGATCCCCAACCTGAAAAGTACCTGGTACAAGTTCATGTTCTCTAAAACTGACAAATGAATTTTAGGAACAAATGGAGGCAATGAGCAGAACATATTTATTAAGGGGAAGAAAGCTCCAGGTCCATGAGAGGGACAGGAGGGGGGTCCTGAGTAGGGTTCCTTCCAGGGACTTTTATAGAGAAGACATGGGAACTAGCTTAGGTGGTTATGAAGTGGGACAAAGCCTATGGCCAGCCAATGAGATTACAAGCACCATTGCTCAGGTAAAATTGATAAACATCGGGATCTAGTGGGAAGGCAAGTCACGTAGCAAGCGGGCAAGAGCACCACCTACTGAGCTTGGGCTCATGACCCTTTCAGGATCTTTCTTTCTTTTTTTCTTTTTTTTTTTTTTTCTTGTCTTTTTGAGACAGGGTCTCACTATGCAGTTCAGGCTGGCCTTGAGCTCACTTTTGTAGCTAAGGCTGGTCTTGAACTCACACCAATCCTCCTGCCTCAGCCTCCGAAGTGCTGGGATTATAGGCATGCACCACCATGCCCAGCTTCCAGGATCTTTCAAGGTGATTGATACCTACTGAGAGTAGCAATCCCTGATGCCCATCCCTAGGGAAGCATGTAGTTTCTTCTGTTTACTCTTGTCTTGAGACGTGGCCCACAGCAGAGGAGTGTCTGTCTCTATTAGCAAAGTTACCTTGCCTTCTATGTTGTCCTTGAGGGCCTGGCCCTGTCTGACTGCCTATAATGTTTCTATCTAATTCAGCTGCCTACAACAAAGGGAAACTATCTTTACGTTCCTTGAGCAGGGCAATCTCTCAAAGATGCTTCCTCTATCAGACTAATCCTGTGTCATAAGATTCTCTATTGGAAAAATTGCCCTTACCTTCCTTAAGCAGGGCTGCCTCAAGAGGTCTTAAAACCAAAAAGTTATGTGTTGTTCAGTGGGCCCCAGATGTCTGACACAAGCTGCAGAAGTTAGAAGGGTTTACAGGAATGAATTTGAGTTGAGATGTTTCATAGTAAAACGTATACAGAATGGAATTATAGATGGAAAATAAACATGGTGATACTATCAGCCCAAAATGAAGGCCAGTCAGAGGGAAGGGACATTTCAAACAAATGTCCAAAGCTGCCAGGGAGGAAAGAAGAAACTGTTCATGATGGAGTCAGAGGAAATTTCAGACTGAGGTAGTCATGAGTCTGCCTCTCAGCCTGAGAAAACCCATGGTAACTGCCAATATAAAGAGAAAGCCTATTAAACTTTTAATACTCATGCACATGTGTCAGTAGTTACTCAGCCAGTGGCCCCACCTACAAACTGGAGAACACTCAGTGTCTTCCCTATTTCTGGCAATTCTTGTGGCCCAAGTAAGACTAGGGTTGGTAAAACATAAAAGGCCAGTTTGTTTAAAACAATACCCAATAGCCATAGAAGATTAAAGCCCATGTTTAAGAAATCTCTGCTAATAGACGTAAAAAACATCTTCTAGATCCTTCTGATGTAGGCAGTTAAATTAGATAGAAATATTATAGGCAGTCAGACAGGGCTAGGCCCTCAAGGACAACATAGAAGGCGAGGTGACTTTGCTACTAGAGACAGACACTCCTCCGCCATGGGCCAGATCTTAAGAAAAGAATAAACAGAAGCAACTGCATACTTCCCTAGGGATGGGCGGCAGGGATTGATAGTCTAAGTAGGTATCTATCACCTTAAAATACCCTGGAAAGAGTCACCAGCCCAAGCTCAATAGGTGGTGTTTTTGCCTGCTTGCTATGTGACTTGTGACTTGCCTTCCCATTGGATCCCGATGTTAATCAATTTTACCTGAGCAATGGTGCTTGTGATCTCATTGGTTGCCCACAGTCTTTGTTCCACCTCATACCCACCTAAGTGAGTTCTCCTGTCTTCTCTATAAAAGTCCCTGGAAGAGACAGCTTTCAGGGGACACCCACTTGGGACACCCCTCCCATCCCTCTCTTGGACAGGATCTTTCTTTCCCTTAATAAATATGTTCTGTTCATTAACTCTGTTTGTTCCTAAAATTCATTCATCAGTTTTAGTGAACATGAACTCATCCCAGGTACTTTTCAGGTTGGGGAATGTCTTTCCCTGTATCATTTGGAGGTTCCCTATTGGAGGTTATCCACCCCAGATCAGTTTTTTCCTTCCTAAAACATTGAGACTGCCAGCTCTGTAGAGATGAGCTAGTATGTCTTTTGCATAAAGCAGTGCTTCTCAATCTTTCTAATGCCGTGACCCCACACCAAAAAATAATTTTGGTGGCTACTTCAAAACTGTAATTCCAAATAAATAACATTTTCCGATGGTTTTAGGTGACCCTGTGTTTTGATCATTCGAGCTCGTCGGGGTAACAACCCACAGGTTGAGAATCGCTGGGTTAAAGGGCTGTTCATGAGTCTTTGGGGGTCCAGGAGCAGAATTGGTTTGTGTATTGGTGTTTCCCCAAAGCCTAAAGCGCTCACGGGGTGGCTTCTGGAATTTGTGATTATTGTGAGAATAGATGCTGCCCCTCCCCTGGGGCAGGTGATTTGCATTTCAATGCAAGGAAGAGAAGTTAACTGCTTGAGCTGCTGCCAGCTCTCTCAGTGCTCTGGCTCTCTGCCTGCCACCATGGAAGGTTGCCCTCTGCCATGTGCCAGTCTGCTTTTGGAGCCAGCTGAGTATGGACTGAAACCTCCAGTAACTGTGAGCTAACTAAAACTTTCCTTCCCTCATTTTGAGTGTCGGGTGTTTGTCTCAGCAACAAGAGAAGAGTAACTAAGACAATTTGGTTAAATCATGATCACCTCCAAGAAACAGAATTTTCTGCTCTTCCCTGGGAAGCCCTTCTAGTTATCCAAAGGCAGAGTTGAGTGCTTTTTCATAAATTTATCATAAAACTTCTGAATTTCATTGAACTCTTTTCTTACTTTTCTTTCGTTAAAAAGATCACCTCTTTATAGTATCTCTATAATTTGCTATAGCATTAGACAAATAGTAGATAGTGAAAAAGTTTTATTAAATATTAATAATTAAAAGTAGAAAAAATTCAAAACCTGGTATAATTTTCTAAGTTTGTCCTAATGGAGATAACAAAAGAATAGCTTCTTTTTGTTGTTCATTGCTACTTTGTATTAAATAATCCAAAATTAGTCTAATATATAATACAGGTCTTAACATAATCTCTGAGGAACTATAATTTATGGTATTATGGAAGAACTAGTAAAATTTAAGTGGAATAAAAATTAAATATGGAACATAATTCTTAATAGACAAAGATATGTATGGGCTATACAAGTCTCCATGTGAGTCCATGGGCAGACCACCACCATCTGTTCTTTTCTTCACTCAGTGGACTTCAGTGGATTCCAAGAAGGGTAACACTACTGCACATGAATCTTAGCACCAGGTTTTAGATAATTAAAAATGATCAAATTGGGATGGATTGCTAAATATAAATTGCAGTATAAAAAGACATCTGGCATAATGGAAAGTGAATAAACGTGTTTAACTAGGCTAAGTACAAAGCACATTCAAGTATCAAAAAAAAAAAAAAAAAAAAAAAAAAAAAAAAAAAAAAAAAAAAAAAAAAAAAAAAAAAAAAAAAAAAAAAAAAAGAAGCTTCTAGTGAAAAATAAATCAAGAAATGTATAACTTAAAATATTTCTCTTCAATTCCATTTTTACTAATGGGAAAGTTCTATCAGATACGATATTTAGCTTTTAAATTTCATTTGCTCCAACTGTTAATTTCTCAGTTGAAGACATAATCCTTTGTGATCCTATAATTGGCTTATTTGGAGAGATACTTCTGAAACACACTCAGAATTGTGACTTCAGGTGAGAAGTACACAGCAGGAACAGATGAACTATCAGCAATAGAAAATTATTTTCATGTAAATATCCCCACAGTGACAGAAAGATGCGACAAGAGAATTACAGGACACAGAAGGCTTATGAAAGTATTATTTCATAATATTGAATGATTTTCTATGTTTTCTTATTCAGAAGAATCAATCAGAGGATTTCTATAAATATATTCCAATGTCTCTCTGTAAATAACACTAAACTCTTCTCCAAGAGAAATTATACTCACTTCTTTCTATTACTAAATCAAATATACCAGGTAGTTTTTGAAAATCAGAACTAAAAACCGTTCTAGGGTTTAAGCATTTAAAATACAATGAGCAAATATACTCAGGAAAATGAAAACAACATGTGGAATGGTGAAATGTTTGTGTTCAGCTGGTTTATATAATAATGTTTCTTTTCAATAAAGAAATAAAGAAAATCTAGATATCTAGATAATGTATAGATGTACAGTTGGTCAAATTAATGTAATATAATAAAAAGACTAAAGCTGCAGAACAAAGCTTACCAGTCCCATAAAATCTACTGCAACTTATTCATTTGTTACTTCCTAATGGAGGAAGGAGGATATTAGGAGGAAGTCCGTTTATAATAATGTCTGGCTTATGCTATTAATCCTCTGATATTATTACATGCTTCTTGAGTGAGAGACAAGAAAGCATGCAGTTATGCTGTGCATTAAAATATATGAAACTAGGAATCTTGATTATACCATATTTAGTTTTGTAAGTTGTTTGTAAAAATTTCATGTTGTTGACCTGTATAAAAATTAGGAGCCTCAATTTCAATACATGTGCTGCTGAGGCAGGCACTGGAGCTTTAATTTGATCACAATAAGTGGACTATCACCTCTTCTTGACTAAACTTGGCTCCTTCCCATTAAAACCCTAAGTGAGATTTGATTGGTCAGTATTAATCAATAGGCATAATTATGGATTACAGTTAAAAATATGACTACTAGGTGTGGTGGTTCACACCTGCCATCTGAGTATTGGCGAGGCTGAAGCAGGAAGATCCCCGTGGGTCTGAGATGAAACTGGGGCTACACAGTGAGATCAAAGCCAGTCTGGACTACACAGCAAGACTCTGTCTCACAAATAATAAAAAAATAAAATTCAGAGACAAAACATTTTAAAGTTAATTTGGTTTCTGCCACTTGCTGAAAGTGTCTGAAAAAGATTACCAAATATTCCTGGCATATGTTATCTTAATCATAAAAAAAATGTCTGCAGGAGACATTCTCTGTTGGATAAATGAAATAATGCCATCTATTAAATAGTTCTAGTTCTCTTTAAATGTTACATAAATGATAGTGTGGAAGTGGGATTATTGCTGTGACTGTACCTGATTATCTGGTTGAGAAATCTTTGGAGCTAGCTTATGGGAAGATTTTGCAAAATTTTGTAAATGTTGGCTAGAGAAGCAGTTCCAGAATTCTATGATCCAAGTTTTATGAGAGATTCTCATCGAAGCTCATAAGATGAAATTCCTGAGATGTGGTTGATAAAGGCCAGGCTAAAGAGTCTGCAGTTGGCAGCAAGAAGTGCATTGGCAGTTGGATACTAGGGCATGTTATGTTGTGGCAGAAAGTTTGCCTACATTTTGCAGGTGTACAGATATACTGCAGGAGCTTATGAGTAAAGTCAGAAAAATAATTAACATGGGTAAAAAATTATAAACCATTTTGATGTGGTGGCATGGCTAATGTTGCAATCTTTTAGTTAGCCCTACTTTGAGAATGAAGAGCAAAATGTCCAGAAAAAAATAAATAATTCTAAAAGTTTTAAATTAAGGCCAGAAGGGCTGGCCAAATATTTCAGTGAGTTAAAGCACCTGCAAGCAGGCACAGGGGCTCGGTGTTAGATCCTTGGGCTTGCCCTTCCCTGTCCCTGGGACACACTGAGATGGTGTAATTCAGTTCTTTGGAGGCTGTAAACATGTGGATCATTACAAGTCCAATCTAGTAGTGAGAACTTGTAGACACTGTAGACTTTTCCCTAAATAAATAAATAAATAAATGAAGGCCAGAAGTAGGGGAGATTTGGTTGGTGAAAGATTATCAGTAAGAACCTAAATACTCTTTTGACTAGGAGAATAGAAAGATGTTGAAAGTTACTGCTAGCAAGATTCTACATTATGTAGCCTCCATAAAGAAAAAGTGAAAGACTTTTCTTTGAAAAGACAACCCTTTGACACCATGTTTCAGAACGACACAAGATCATGGGGCTGAGTTTTTTTTCCACAGGATCGGGTTCATAATACTAATGCATCCAAGTACTCCATCCTTTTGGCTAGAAGGAAGCACAGCTACTACTCTAGCTGGTAGATCTTAGCATCCTCGACATGGTGCTGGTTTTAAACACATGCAAAATCTAAGAACTGGTAGGTTAAGGAGGCTTCTACCTAGATTTTAAAAGAAAGCCTGGGAGGCCTGGCAGTATACCCTTAGAAGATCATTGTGTGAGGCTTTGTAAGAATTCAAAAATACAGTAGAAAACCCAGAATTTGGAAGAGCAGGAACATTGGTAATCTTAGGAATGCTGCAAGGAGGGAGCAAATCAATCTGAACAGATAACCTAAGAGGGCTACAGTTGAGCATGAAATGGGCTATCTACCCACTCCTTTTGAAGTTCACATCCTGTCACAGATTTTCCCAGATACTATGGGATTTTAGTGCTTGCCCTGATAGACTTCAGTCTTCTTTTGTTTTCATTCCTTTCTATCTTACAATTTGTGCCTTTCAGAGTGTACACATTTATCTTGTATCATTGTATGTCGGCAGTGTTTAAATTTCCCTTTGTTTCTAAAGGAATTTGCAGATAAGAATTTGCCTTAAAATTCAGAGAAGTTGTACTTATATTTTAACAATGCTGAAACCATTAGGACCTTGTGAATGCTTACAGATGAACTAATTTCATCATGCCAAATGGGATGTGCATTAGTATTCTAGGAGTAGGTGTGGAATGTAATGCATGTATCGAGATATCTTGTGTTCACATTTGGGGCTTTTGGGAGGTGCTGAATCGTGGTTGTGTGACACTGGAATAAAAATAAGGAATACCTACTGCGTGTGTGTGTGTGTGTGTGTGTGTGTGTGTGTGTGTGTGTGTGTGTAGGGGTATAGCGAACCTGTATACTTACAGACTGGATCCAATAAAAAAGGAAAGAAGAAGGAAGACATTCTGGCTCCTGCCTGTCAGGTCGCATATTGTCTTTCCTCAGCCGTGACCCTCCTACCACCATGCCCTGCCTTGGAGCCAGCCTACTTTGGTTTTCTAGAAAACTCAAAAAGCTATGGGCTAAAATAAATCTTTCCTTCTTTAACTTGTGTATGTTGAGTATTTTGTTCCAGCAACAAAATAACTAATACTTGTACTGGACTTATTTGATAGCATTCTGTCAGAATATTTATTATATCTTCCCACATGAATTATTGTAAAGTGGATCAAAGGAACAGATTTTATGTTGGTTGTATTTAAATTTTGTTTATTTTCTTATTTGCAGTCCTGGGGGTTGAATCAAAGGCCTCGCAAGTTCCGGGTGAGTGTTTTATCAGGGAGCTAAATCTCCAGCATCAAGGCTGAATTTAAATTAGGTATTAAACATTTAAACATCATTTCCTATAAAAGAAAATCACAGATAGAAGCCTACAAATTTAAATTGTCTGACATCAAACAAAAGAAGCTTGAGAGAAAGCAGAATTAAAGACATTTAGGCAGATATATGTGAGGGAGAATTTTATGTCCAGTGGTTTAGCAATAGGTAAATGAAATTTCAGTGGTTATTTTCCTAGGCATGATGCTTTACCTCTTCAACAAGGACATTTCTTAATTTTTAATGTTTTCTTCACATAAAGTCAGCATAGATTCAACCCAGCAACCAAGCCCTGGCCCAGCGCATGTGTGAGACCTCCCTGGTCCACTAGAAACACATGAGATGCAGCAAACAGGCCCAGCGGGCTCAGTATGGAAAATTGCTGCAGAACTCGCTGTAGAGAAACTAGAGACAAGACACACTCAGGTGATCCAGGAGCAGAACATCTTGCCAGAGTGGCACAGCAGGTTTCCCTCCAGGGACTGCAGCAGGAAGAAGTGGAGCTCAGAAGCCAGATGCAAGCAACACACACCTGGGCGACTTTGAACTTAGTAGATCCGGACCTGGTGGTAAGGTAAGAACACTACCAAAGCTTTAAACCAAAAGTCAGAAGTCAGGGCTATACAAAATGACAAAAGAGAAGGAGCAAAATGTACTCTTCGGCACCAAACCCACCCAGAACAAATATAGGAGACAATAGCAAAGAAGAAATTGGAAATCACACACCTGAAATCTCTGAAATAATAACATCTCAAATAAAGAAACAACTACAGAAAGGTGCAGCGGTTCTCAACCTGTAGGTAGCGACCCTGGCGAGGGGTCGAACGACCAAAACACAAGGGTCACCTAAAGCCATTGGAAAATGTTATTTATTTGGAATTACAGTTTTGAAGTAGCCACCAAAATTATTTTTTGGTTTGGGATCATCGAAACATGAGAAACTATATTTCGGGGTCATGGCATTAGAAAGGTTGAGAACCACTGGAGAGGAAATCAGATCAGAAATAATTTCTGAAGTAAAAAAAGAAATAATACCTATAATAAAAGAAATACTAAGTGCTCCTAAAGACAATAATAAAAATATAGGGGAGAATAGAAAAATGATGGAATCCTTCAATGAGCAATATAGGAATGTATGAAGCAGATTTGAAGTGCTATAAAGGAACTTAAAACTTCAATCATACGCTGGTAAAACTGTTTCAATAAAAATGAAAATAGACTTTCAGACCTTAAAGACACCATTGCAGCTAGTGAAGAGGTAAGAAAAGATCTCTTAATAAGAACTAAGATGCAAGAAAAAATAATTCAAAATCTGCAAGATGATGCAAAGATGAACAATGTAAGGTTAACAGGCATCAATGAGAAAGAAGGACTTGGTACAAATAATATAAGAATATAGGAAGAAGTAATAGCGGAAACTTCCCCAAAATGGAAAACAATTTGACAACCCAGTAACTGAAGCATATAGAACCCTAATAACATTAACCTAATTAAAACCACACCCAGACATATAATAATCAAGATTCCAGAAATTCACAACAGAAATCATGTACTAAAAGCTGCTACAGAAAAGAAACAGATCACATTTAAAGGAAAATCCATTAGCATAAAAGGAGATTTCTCTTTAGAAACCATCAAGTCAAGAAAAGCTTGGAGCAAAGTACTTCAAGTCTTGCAAGAAAACAAATTCCAGCCCAGACTGCTATACCCTACAAAATTCTCTTCCAAGTTCAGTGGAGAAGTGAAATACTTCCAGGAAAAAGAACAACTAAAGAATTTCATGATGACAAAGCCAACCCTGCATAGTTTCCTAAAAGATATTCTAGAGAAGGATCAAAATGACCACAACTCCATGAAGGACAATGGAAAGAACACACAAAATAGGACAAATAATTAAACACAGGAGAAAAATCATTCTTTCAACTATACTTTTATATACAGTAACAGAATATGCCCATCAGCATATTCTACAAATGCAGTTCTCCTACATCCTATGGGTCATGATTCTGTCTGGGTCTACAGGGAGGATATCAAGGAAATAGCAGTATCTCAGTCCCACAAGTGACACTTGACCACCTTAGCATCATGGACACTTGCCATGTACATGACATAGTAGAACTTTGTGTGATATCCTATCCCCAAACTGTTAGAAGTTCTGTATTTATGTAGTGTTTTATTCTTAGTAATTCTTTACTGCCATGGAAACTTTTTCTTAGTTGATATCTTTGTATATATTCACCTATTCAAACACTATGCAAGTACTCTGACTTGATTACAGATTCATACATATGACACAGAACATTCTGGACTCTAACATGGAATCATGATTTGGTTTGGGTTTTGGAATAATTTTTTGCAATATTTAATTTAATTTAAGTTAATTAATTTAAGTTAATATTTAACTTAATTTTCTGAATATTATTTAATTATACTTTTTGTTTTATGATTCATACTGTATGTCTGACTTACAGTCTATTTTTAAGACCTGGTATGGCATTTTTTCCTAGTATCAGAAAATTTAAAAAGAAAAACCATATACATGTTTCTATACAGAAGGATATATATATATATATATATATATATATATATGTATATATACATATAATGATAGAAATATAGCTACTCTGTCTTACTTCATTGAGAATAAAAGTTTGTAGTAATAATGTTTAGACAAGATACCAAGTCTGCACCTTTTTCTTTGAATAACTACTATAAAGACAACAATATGCATGGTAATAATTATAACCATCCTACTAATTTGCTTTGAAATTATTTCATTGTTATTGTATATTTTTTCTTATTAAAATACCAGTATTATAGCATTACTGAGTGTAGTTTCTTTAGGCCTTACCTGAAATTTTTCAAATGTTAATAAAATAAATGAACAAAGAACAGTAGATTTCCTCAGATAGTTAGATTTCCATATCAATGAATACTTGATCTATTTATTACTATCAGAATATATCTCTAAGGTTGATTATAATCACTTTGACTTGCATAGACTTGGTAACAAACAATTGTCACTAAGTTCAGGAAACAGCCAAACCAAAGTGGATATAATGCATATCAAATTTATCTTTCATTAACGCAGAAATCCATGTAAAATGAGAAAATATAATATCTCTGCATTTGCTTAATCCATGCTATTAGTCGGCTTTCATATGCAGAGCCTTAGGCTTCCTAGAAAGTTAGTATGGAAGGCTTAAGCCAATACAGACAGACCAGAATACGAAAGCTTTCCTGGTATTCATTCATTGTATGTGTTAGCTCTGCTGGGCTCCATCACCTCCCAGATACTTCAACAAAACCTGAACACTACCATGAATGTAATTTAGGTGGTAGTGATAGCTATTTCAGCATACTGAGTTAAACAGATTATACTTCAAATTATGGATGGGACTCACCTCATAACTTCAGGGAATTAAGAGGAAAGAAAATGAAGTACTCTGAAGAAAGGGAATTTTGTTTCTAGATTATTTTCAGAGTTTGAACTATAATATCAGCCTTGTTTGTGGCCTCCACCTTGCCTGCATGTGCTGCAAATGTTAGATGTGCAGGCTTGATAATTGCACGAGCCAGTTCCTTAACACAAAGTTTTCTTATTCTTTCACCTCTGTCTCTCCCTCCCTACCTCCCTCCCTCACCTGCCTTCTTCCCTCCCTCCCTCCCTCTCTTTCTCTCTCTAGCCCTCTGACCCTCCCCATCCCTCCCCTCCTCCCACTATCTCCTTCCATCTGTGCCTATCTGCAATACCTTATCAGAGCCACAGGTGTAGCTCTTTAGATTTAACTATGGAAGTGTTGTTATGTGAACATTTTTCAGTGAAAATAGTTTGGATTATTATAACAAAGAAAAAGAACAAGACATGAAGAGAAAGGTGGAAGCTTAGTTCAGAACAAAGGCCTTGAAAATTGATAAAAAAAAGTGCTTCATTTGTGCTCTCTTCATTTGTACTCTTTCACAGTGTGTTTCAGAGCATTCTTTGGATTAATCCTGGGACTCAGTACTGAACTTTATTCCTGGTTGTGGGATTACTTTTATTTTCTAACTACTGATAACTCTAAAGTTCCTATGAATTATGTGACAAATAATTCTATTTGGACATTTCTACAACATGATCATTATAAATGTCATTATAACTCTAAAAATAATGCTCACAGTTTGACTTAAATGTTTATATGTATATAAATATATACAAATTTATATTTATATCATTTTATATTTATTATATAAACTTTACTAGAGAATCTGAATATATAAGGGTTTATTATATAAATCAGTGTAAAACTTCTATGTAATAAGAATATATTTCATGCAATTCGACATCTATTTCTGGCTGTACCTATCCATTTCATATAGGTATGTTTACATATATGCATATAGTTACCCATTGCTTAAGAATGTTCTGAGAAATGCATTAGGTAATTTCATTGCTGTGGACACATCATAGATTCCATTTATTCAAGCTAAAATGATACGTTAAGTCACTCGCTGTGGCTTTCAATGCAGTCAAGAGAGCTGTATACATGAGACTTACAAGGCTTCTGTCAGTTTCAGAGCATCCTGTGTCATAGCGAATTTTTCACTGCAGTAGAAGGAGTATACTCTCAATTAATGAGAAAATATTTAGTAAAAAATAAGGTGTTGTGACAGTTGTTTAATAATTTTACCCAGGAATGGGTACTACGCATAATGGCATACGTTGCACTCTTGTAAAACTGGCAGTAGAGTCCAACCATTCCCACATTCATCGTCTCAATCTTGTGGGTCACATGCTGCCTATGACATCCCTGTGGCTACAGCATCATAGAACTTCTTCAGGTCCATTGTAGTCTGGTGGCGCCAGGGTACCATATGCAGTCTATCACTGACTAAAGTGCCATGCAGTGCATAGCTGTACATAAGTAGTTTAATTCTTCTCAACTTTGATTGAATCAGAAAATTTGAAATTCCAACGCATGCATAATTCTAAAAACAAAAACAAATTAAGTACAGACTCAAGTTGTGTTTTATTATTGCAATTATGTCTTCAACATACTGGCAAAGTGAAACTCAGTCTTTTTTTTTTTTAATTTTCTTTTATAGATGCCTTTGGTACAAGGTTGCAGTAGGCAGCTTGGGCTCACAGCGATCTCCTGTTTTCAGCCTCCCGGGGGCTGGGATTACGGGTGTATGACACCATACCTAGTGTTGGTGGCTGGCTCAGTGCACCTGAGGCCAGGGATAGTGCTACATGTGATGCCAGAGATTAAAACCCAGCCCTGTGCTTACCTAAGCAGAACTTAGGCCTCTGAGGCATCTCAAAGGCCCTGAAACTCAGGCTTCTTTAAGAGACCATCAGGCTATAACACATATAACAGTACACTGTTAAGTGTGAAATGTTCCTGCAAACACCACTAACCAGTTTCTGAGTGATGATTATTTTTCCCAGTGGCACTGGCCACTTGTGCTTCTGATGCAGTTCTTCTTTACCCTGACAAAAGCTACAAACCATTAAGCAATGCTTTTCTGTATTTTTGATAGTGTCTAATCAGGAACTGACTTTTCCTCCTTTACTGACTCCAAAAATTTTAAAATACCACCCCAAACCTGGGAGGTTTTCTACATTCACCATTGTTGTGTGTGTGCCCTTTGCTTCATACAACTAAACAGATTCACCATGCTTGCATAGAAGTGTGTCTCTTTTCATCTCTGTTCAGTTTTTTTCAGCAATAATGATGTGAAGTTTTAGAAAGTCGTTTACTTAGTGATTAAAGACAAATAAATATACAGAGATGTTACTGTATGTGTCAATAAATCTGCATACCATGGGGAAAATATTCGCTTACTTTATTCAGCAAAGTAAACAAAGTGAATTTTTTCTGAGGAAGAAGTTTTGTTCATATTATTCTAATTTAAAATGAATGGAATATATCAGTTGCATACGTTCTGAAACCTTTGAACAGAACTCGTCCGTTTTTGCCTGCTTCGTAAGATTGGTTCTGTAGGATGCTGGGCAACTTAAACATGATGGTGGGTAGAGAAGCCAGTGTGCACAGAGAAGCCTGAGATGATGAGTCACAGTGCATTTACAGCCACAACCAGTATTTGTAGGGCTTATCCTTTCTTATTCTTGCAACTCCAGGCTTTTCTTGCAAAAACAATAAGTTGAATAATATATATTTTAAAAATATTACTAGTAACCAATATATGTCAGACATTTCTCACATAAAGTGTGTATTTTATGGAAAAACAAATAGAATTTATATATTTTCCCCAGAAAGAATGAAATTGTTCAAGTGTTTGGTTTCCTGGTCAGAATATTTGAATATTTCCTGCTATAGTCACAATCTAAATTTGTTACATTAAGAATATAGAGTGAGACTATAAAAAAGATTCATAACCTCAAATTACATTACCTGCACATTAAGGGAGATGCACAAATTCCCCAAAATAATGAAATGTCAGTGTTAAAGCCATCCCTCTTCAGGTTTAGTGCTCAGTCTCCTACAATCTTGCATAAAACGCTATTGCTGTTCACCTTACCGTTAGGAAGTACGATTGATTTGCTTGCAATATTTATTAGCGCATTAGCCATATACATTAGCACCAAACTGGAAACAAATAATGCTCTGCTTTCCCAGTGTGCGGCAAGCCAACACAGGTAAAAATGTAAGCGCCAATATAAGTACAAGTGTGACTCACATGCCTGAAATATCCTCCCTTTACTCAGATTTACCAGAAAAACAGAGATAGGCAAGCTATCTATTTCACTCTTTAATGAGTGAAAAAGATGATATTTGGAGGTTTTATTTTTTTACTGTTAAGATAATGATATTTTGACAAATATCAATAAGAAATCATTTTTAAAAAATAAAAAAGAAAGGAAAGTTTGTCCAATGTCAATAAATAAAAGTGACTACAACCTGAGAATATGATTTGGACAAATTTTTGTGTCAGCTTATGTCATCTTTCATTCTCTTTTATATCATCAATAGCAGGGCATGGTGGTGCATACCTTCAGTCCCAACACTCATGAGACTGAGTTAGAACAACTACCACATAGAGCTGAACTAGACTGATCTTGTCTCAAAAAAAATCGGAAGAAAAAAATCATTATTCCATGAAATATGTTATGTGTCATAAATCCAGAGCTGTGCATTTTCTTAGATGTGCTCTTTTATTATCTGGCCTTGTCACTTGTCTTCAAATTTTGTGGTTTATTCTGTATCATCTTGACCTGTCCTGGCCCTGGAATGGTTTTAATCAATAAATATACTGGAAACTGCAAAGAAGTATTCATTTCTCGTTCTAGCTCTCAATAAACTGGAAGCTCCTTCTTCCCATGCATTTTAGAATCAGTCACCGTGTAAGATATCTGACTTTTCCAGGGACCACTAACAGGAAAGAGTTCAGATAACCAAGAATTAAGAAGGAATTGCTGTGTGGAAGAGGCGAATTGAACAAGTGCTAATTTGATAGGCAGTCATGAAGAAGCCATTGCAAACTAGAAGAAAACCAGATCATGGGTTACAGACATTATATCACAGATCCCAGGCCCTTCTGCCAGATAGAAGTTCCTCTCCCTAAGCATTAGGAGCTATTTCTGCCTCTAAGCTTTGGGCTGGGCTAGTAGTCATAGATGAACAGACAAAAAATATAAGTGGTTTAGAAATACTCAGGAAGAAAACAGTCGGGATATTGAAGGAATGTCGTAGACCTATTCATAGTGGGGAGTAAGAATTTGAACCATTTAATCTTGAATTGACATTTCTTAAATGGTTTTAGACATTGTTATAGAGACCTTCAATAGACACCTAGAAATTATTTTTAATAAACAGTTTCAAACTGTAAAGAGTTTTGTGGGAAATATGATTAGATTGCTTAAGAGAATAATCTCTGTTTATGGCCTATAGCTTATGTGTGTTTATAACAAAAAAGATGTTCCCAAATTTATTTTATCTATTTGTTGAAACAGGTGACAAAGCTTATATTTAAGAACTTTAAAATGTGTAGTTTAAACATGTAGAATTGCCCAATTGTCTTTCTTTTAAAAATAAACTTAGATTTTCACAGTTCACACCAAGTTTTTGAAAGCTTCTGGCAGTATTTCAGAGAGAATTTACTTACACTACACTTTTCCATCATATTTTGTTTACTTGGTGCTACACAATGACAATAGGTCAGATAGAGAGATGTAGAGAACCTTCTTTACAAGAAAATCAAATTCTGTGAGAAACAGAGGCCTTGTCCTCAAAGTTTTATGGTTGACTTGTATGCCCTATACTGCAGCTTCCAGGGTAAAGTCTGGAGCTATGTTCAAATTGCACAGGGAATGACAAGATGGCTCAGGAATCTAAAGCACCTGTTTAGGCAAGCTTCAGCAGCTGCAGGGACCACGGTTCTATCCTGGGCACGAAATGAGGCAGCAGCCCCACCCCTGGGTCAGGCTGAGATGGCCATTAAAAAAATATCCACAAACTTCCACAGCCACAACTACAAAACCCTATTTAGCAAGCCTTAACAGCAAATTTGAGGAACACAGTGTCAAAATATTTTGTACTGAGAAATTGTTGACTTTTAAAGTTTCTGCCTCTTTTTTTGAAGGAACTTCTCTTGATTTCTGGCTCATGGAGAACAAATTAGCCTCTTTCCTGAAAGCTGTATTTTGAATTTTGCTGTCTTCCTGGTCCCCAACCTTGTCGTCTTTCTCTTCCTCTTTCTCTTCTTTTTCTCCTCTTCTCTTCTACATGACTTTCTTCTCCGGCTGCTCTTCCTCTTTCTCCTTCTTTAATTTCTTTTTTATCAAGACAAGTGATGGTACTTCAATCTTCAGATTTTTCTTAATGAAACATTTCTCTGTGTGGTTTGAGTTCTTGCCTCCATTTATTTCACATGTCATGCCTTCTACTTCAATTGTTCTGTAAAACTTCAAAAATATTTTTTTCAAGAGAACTTTGCTGCTAGTACTGAAAAAACATACGCGTTCTGACTAACTACACTTAGACATTTTAAGGAAAGTTACTTCTTTAAATTCAGTTTTAATTTTCATGAAATAAATATAGAAGAACATCAACCTCAAAATGTTACTATGAGAACCTGGTGAAATAAACTTCAAGCCTAATTCTGTCCTAGAATTTCATGTCTGTCATTTCTTTCCTGTTAACCTTCCACTGTCTTTTGTTCCTTTCAAACTATTAAAATCAATATGGATTTTTTCTTATCCCCAAAACATATAAGAAACAACATTACTAAAGGTTTCTGATATTTTTAAATAATTGTTGTTAACATTTTATTGCCTATTGGCTTGAACTCTATACTGTAGAATTGCTTGATTTCGCAAAATAACTCATTCTTTTGGCAAAGATACATGAAAATAGGAACGCTTGTTCATTTTATGTATAGATTGTACAGTATTTTCAAATTCTTTTTTAATTTTGTGTTTTTAATTTGTTTTAATAAGATAAAAGATAAAATGGCAATGAAACAATTTCAAAACAGGTTAGTAGGATGTTGGTAATAATTAATAGGTTGCATGTTGTTGTCTTCATAGCAATTATTCAGAGAATAAGACATGGATGTGATATCTTGTCTAAACAATTTTAGCACAGACTTGTATTGTCAGTGAACTAAGAAAAGGTTGCTATATTATATCTATCTATCTATCTATCTATCTATCTATCTATTCCCCTTTTTCACAACAAAATGGTCCTTTATTTACACTTTTATGAAGTCCCTTTAAATTCTTGTAAAAAGGGGCTGGCGAGATAGCTCAGTGGTCTAAAGCACCTGCTTAGGCAAGCTTAGGCAACCCCAGGGACTGCAGTTCAATTCCCAGCACCACATGCTGTTCCAGCCCAGCTCCCACGGCAGGCTGAGCCAGCTCTAACATAAATAAATAAATAAAGTTTAAAAATTTAAATGAATAAATAAATTCTTGTAAAAGGAGTTACTCAGAGACCCATTCTAAGTAATTTCGTTACGTTGAACACTTACAACAATGACACTGTAACATTTCTGGATATCATGGGATTCTTTTCCTCACCAACAAAACTTTTACTTAAAAATGTGAATATGATGTACTTGAGATACTTAATGTGGAAATGAAATTGCATTATCATGCACAAGATACTTGCTGTTTTGATGTGGGGCTTTAGAAAAATTGGTACAATTACAATTAACACGATATTAATTTTAATCAAAATAATTGCAACAATCATTTCTTGTAAATTTAAATGAGTTGATGGAATTGTAAAGACTTTTTCTTTAACTAATCACTAAGCGCTTTTTGTTCACCCTTCATCCATACTACTAAGATCTATCTCAAAGTAGTCCAGAGGTTACAGAGCCACTGGAATTAAAGATGTACAGGAAGAAGTATGAAAGAGTAAGTATGAAGATGTATACGCAATAGCATTCCACAAATAACTATAGCAAGGGCAGCTGTCATCTTCAGGGAATCAGAGAACTATTACCCTTACAGCAAGATTACCCCAGACCATGCTGTAGTCAACAGAGAAGAGAGATGAGAGGCAGCAGAGGTTAAGATAAAGTAGATATGGGCAGTGTTCTTCATGTAATAGGAAAAACAAGGCAACAAATTTAGAGTCACAAAATGAGTGAAATCTGGTATTGTGAATACTTGGAAAACTATGTATTCACTTTTAATATGAAAGAATTAACTCTTCCTTTATACCTAGTTTGAAATTTCCAGATATAATTTTGATAGAAAGTTCAATTTCAGTTAGGTTTATTCCAAATTTTTTTTTTTTTTTGTCTTTTTGAGACAGGGTCTCGCTATGCAGTTGAGGCTGGCCTTGAGCTCACTTTTGTAGCCCAGGCTGGTCTCGAACCGGCACCAATCCTCCTGCCTCAGCCTCCCGAGTGCTGGGATTACAGGCGTGTGCCAGCACGCCCGGCTTGTATTCCAACTTTACTTCATGTAACACAGAGAATAACTGCTCCAAGAAGTCCATCTGCTGAACAAACTTTCACCAGGCTCCATCCAGCTACATGTGGTACCTATTAGCAGAGAGTGCACAGAGGTAAATTCTGTTGTTTCCTGCCAACTGACAGGACAGGGTATAACTCTTCTGCTGGAGATTCAAGACATTTCATATA
>PVJA010004198.1:0-88195 GCA_004027025.1 Myocastor coypus | reverse complement strand
CTGGGGCCAGCCAGGTAGCTCAGTGGTCTAAAGCACCTGCTTAGGCAAGCTTAGGCAAGTGCACAGGGACCCCGGTTCCCAAACACACACACACACACACACACACACACACACACACACACACACACACACACACACACACAGGCAACTTCCTGATTTCTAACAAGTCCTTAACAAAACTTAAGTTGATTTCTTGGCATATTTCATGATTACTTTCACAAATTCTTATTTTTAAAAAAAAAAAAATGTGGGTTTTGAGCCACCAAGTGAGCACACAGCTGTAATGGATGCACCCCGGCAAATATCTTGGGTGTTTTCAGAGCTTCTTGTGCAATTTTCTGGTGTTCTTGGTGACCCACTTAGCTTCTGAAAGACCATGAAGAGTAATGCCTGAGACGAATTCTATCTGCACACTGTTTAACTTTCTCTGACGTGCACACTTCAGCTCTTTGGAAAAAAATGAGATATTTAAGCGCTTTTTTCTGTCTGTGGCCTGAATTTTAAAACCAAGACTCTGTGACATCTCATTCAGCAGATGAGATGCGCTCTCTGCACGTGCCAGCCGTTGTCAGGCTCGGGGCGTGACTAGATTTCCCTTCATGCGTCCCCTCCCTGTGTGCAGAGGGCTTCGTCAGGACCCTGCTGAGCTCAAAGGTGAGGCAGGTGCAGCCTGCCAGCAGCTGGCCACAGCGCACAGGTCCCCTCGACCCAAGCGCCTCCCTGGTGTGGCGGCATCTTGGGAAGTGGCGCCCTCAATCCTCCACCCCACCACTCCATGCTAGTCTTTCCCACTGCCGTAACAAGACCTGAAGTCAGCACCAGGGGGCTGCTGAGTTCTCAGACTTGCAGCCTGCCAGCGCGAGCCTGAGTGGTTGCGGGCCTTCTCTCTGCACCGGCGTGGCAGATGGCAGCCTCCTGGCACTGTGTGTGAGGGCGACACGTGACACAGCAAGAGGGAGGCCGGAGAAATTAGAAAATCAGGCTTGCACTGTGATAGTAGCCTACGTTCATGGGAACTCACAGGCGGGACCCTCAGTGACCTCGTGACCTTCCATGAAGCCCCACCTCTGGCAGGTTCCCCTGCATTTATCTTACCACACAAAGGACCCCGGGATCACAAGGAAACCATATCCAAATCACTGCACTCCCTTTCAAGAGTAAAAAGTCTGGGCTGGCAAGATAGCTCAGCAGACTAAGTACCTGCTTAGGCAAGCACAGGGCCCAAGGTTCCATCCCTGGTACTTCATGCAGTGCCAGCCCTGCCCCTGGGCCTGTTTTTGTTTGTTTTATTTTTTGTCTTTTTGAGACAGGGTCTCAATCTGTGCAGCCCAGGCTGGCCTTCAGCTCACTTTTGTAGCCCAAGCTGGTCCCAGATTCACATGGATCCTCCTGCCTCAGCCTCCCAAGTGCTGGGATCATAGGCTTGCGCCACCACATGCACGGGCCTGTTGAGCCAGCAACTGTGACCAGGTGTGCTGGCACATGTGTGTAATCCCAGTGCTGGGGAGAGAGGCTGAACATGGGAGGATAACTGTGAGTCCAGCCTGCTAGTGAGACCCAGCACAGAAAAAGAAAAAATAAGCGAAAACTCCATGTATGACAGAGTGACCTTGTCCTCTCCTAAACATGCATGAACCAAAATAATCCTGTCCTACACTTCAGCATGAAAAGCAGACAGCACTTCGCTGGTTCCATGGCCTACATCCAAAGCAATTTTCTTGGTCTGCACTCTATTCAAATAAAGGAGAGCAACTGGATGCCCTCCCCTCGGCAGGCATTTGCCAAGTGCCAGGTTCTCTCCAGTTATTGAACAGCCAAGAACATGGGTGCACTCAGGCCAAGCAACAGCCCTGTGGGCTTCTCCAGAAGACTGATTCCTCATTTCACTTGGCCTTGAGTCTTCATGCCCTCCCCACGCCCTCCCTGTACCCTCTGCTGAGAGGCCTCCCTGCTAGATGGTGTCCCCACCATCGAATGGCAGCTCCCAGGCAGAACAGCAGAAGCAGAGCTTTGGCATCCAAATGCGATGGATGCCATGGATTCTAGGGGCTTCATTCACTGTTTGCACCTGTTTGCACCTCAAGCTGCCGAGTCCCCCGGTGAAGCAGAGGCACAGATCAGTCACTCACCTGCACTAAGTAGGCTGCCGGCACGTTGCCAGCACTAATGGGCTCAGGGTATCTCCACCCGTGGAGCTGCTGCGCGAGTAGGGTCTGCAGCAGCCAGGACCACGGCCCGTGGGTAAGAGGATGCTTCTCACCGGGCCCTGGGTGAGCTGAGCTTTTGACGCAGCTGGGCTGTCCAGAGCAATAGTGCGCTTTATTTAGTGTGCCCCCAAAGCGGCAAGGAATGTGTTTCTCGCCTCTTCTCCATATGCAAAGTTATGCGACGGTTTTTGTACTGTATCCCAGTGTAAGTTGCTGTTGTAGCAAGGAAACTGTCTAAAGCCTGTGCCTTGGGAAGTCAGTACTGGGAAATTAAATCCCTCAGAAACACCCTCATTACTCAGTGCTGTCAGACTGGCACAGCACAGGGGCAGCCTGAGCCTAGGAGAGAATGGGGGACAGTGGGGAACCACCCGGGGTCCGCTTCTGTGGCCCTCCTCGGCACTCCCGAAATGGCTGGGGGCCTAGGGTTCTGCTCTGTAGACGGGCACCATCCCATCCTCTGCCCCGGGCAGGAAAGAATCCCAGCCTGCCCCTTCAGTCGGAGACCCTGATTGGAGTTTGGAAGCTCTGGCTCATGATAGCAGTAGCACCTTACAGCCAGCCCACCGAATGTCAAAGTGCACCCAAATCCTGAAGGTCAACTTTCAATAACTTTCCATCACTTCAGTCGCTAAGAGAGGGAGATCACCAAAATCACTGTCACCTCTGCTGTTGCGGTGACCCAGGGGACCTGATTACCCTGGGAACTGACACACAAACCAACAAACCCCAACGTTCCAAAATTTGCCTTGGCTCAGCAGCGCCTCCCAGTCCAGCAGGAGCTGACTTCTGGAATTGCCCCGAGGAACTTTCTCGGTGAAGTCTCCTCAGCATATCACACAGTCAGTCAGGAGGTTTGCATTTCCAGTAACTGCAGAGAGGGAAAGGCCGGCAGCCAGGACCCTAGCAGCAGGACCTGGCCGAGCCTTCCGGAGCTGCTCCAGGAGGTACTGGGCTACCTCTCACGAGGAACTCCCGCGCTGGCCTATTGCTGACTGCTCTCATCTCCCCCCTGGGGGCAAGGCCCCTGGGGCGCCCCCACCCCGTCTTCTACCGTCTTCTCCGGGCTGCAAGCTATTACGACGGATCCATCATTACCTCATGTGAATAACTCCTCCAAATAACTAGTCAATCTTAATTGTCTCATCTTCCACAGGAAAAGGTTCTAAAATGGGGCCCTGGGTAGAATTCTCCCTACCCGTAGTAGAAAGTGGGGGAACTCTCTAGAGCACGGCTGGACAATGGGAACGACCACCCCGTGGAACCATACGGAGAGCCTGCCACCTGCTGGTGGGGAGAGGCCACCTGCGCAGAGGCGCGGAGTCAGGCAGGGGCTCAACTGCTGCGAGCTGGAGCCGCAGAGCCTGCCCTGGCTGAGTGCTGTCCCACCCCGGCCACCGTGGCCGCTGCTTGTCATCAGCGTGAAACACAGATCTCAGCCACAAACTCCAACAGTGGCAAAGTGGCCACCAAAATGCAGTCCACCCCCTACCCCAACCCCCATGGCCACGTGTTTCAAAATTGGCGTTAAGTCTAAAACTTTTGAAGGGGACAGCGAGATAGCTTAGCAGACTACAGCACCTGCTCTTAGGCAAGCTTAGGCAAGCGCAGGGACTGCAGTTCAATCCCCGGCACCATATGCCACACCAGCCCTGCTCCCAGGATGAATTGAGCAGACCTCAGAGTCTGGGTGTGGTGGCACACACCTGTAATCCCTCTGCTGGGAAGGCTGAAAACAGGAGGGTCCAAGCTGCATACTGAGACCCTTACACTACCAAAGGCATGGAAAACATATTTAATAAAAAAAAAATAGAATAAAACTCTTGAAAAACAGTCCCATAGGTTTCTTGCCTATGGTTACCTAGCCACCTAGAAAGATGATCATATTACAGTAATCCAAGTGTCACACTCTAGATGAAGGGACTGGGATCTATAAACATGAACTGGTACCTAGGGTATAATTCAGAGCTGTCAAGGTGAGAGGAACAGCGTGGTTGTGCTTCAGGGTTCCCGGAGCTGGGCCGGTGATTGTTCATAATGGCTCAAGCATGGCTGTGGGAAACTCTCCCGTCTGACACCGTTGCTGCAGCCTGAGTCTCCTTAACCCCCTCTGTGTGTCACAGGGATGAACCATGGGCCTGTGATAGCAGGGGTCATTGGCGCCCAGAAGCCACAGTATGACATCTGGGGCAACACCGTCAACGTGGCCAGCAGGATGGACAGCACCGGAGTCCTGGATAAAATACAGGTGACTCAGTCTTCTCTATTTCTTCACCTCCTCTGTCCCCTGGGAGCCATCAATAAATAGAATGGCTTTAAGGTCACTGTCACCACAGTAACTAGGTGATGCTGGTGTGAATTCTGTGTACATACAATTGTTTTAAGGTAAATCTTGGAATTTACTTGAACCTCTTTTTTTGCAGGAGTACTAGTTTCTGATCCACCCGCCCCCATACCGGGGAGTAAGCTCAGGACCTTGTGCTTGCCAGGCAGGCACTTATGATGCTGAGCTATCTCTTCAGCCCTGGACCAATTTGTGTACCAACTGTTTTTTGTTTTCGTTCTGTATATAACATTTTTAGGCTAAAGGTAATAATACCCCCTTCTCCCCATTTTTATTACTTTTAATTTTGGTCAGTCTAGGTTTTCAGCCCTTAACATCTATGTTCCTGAGTGGTGTTGGTCCGTGCACAGAGGACACCGTCAAGGCTTTTCTCAGGCCCCTCTGCTCCTTGTCCCATTTCTGTCTGAGACAGGACCATTGCCTTACTTCATAATACCTATCTCTTCTCTTGTTCTTTATTTATAATTCGGGTTTCTTATGTATGAAAGACCATGCAGTACCTAATGTGCGTCTGATGTATTTCATTCAATGTGATGGTCTCAAGGTGCATCCGTGTTTTTACAACTGACTCTCGTTTAACTTTAAGGCAGAGTAGCACTCCGTGGTGTGTAAATACCACACTATCCATTCATTTCTCGGTGGACATACGGGGCGCTTGCAAGACGTAGCTAGTATGAATTATGCTGCTGTCAACATGAATGTGCTCGGATCGCTGTAATGTAATGTCTTTAGCTCTGTTGGGAAGATGCCAGTGACAGCAGTCTAGTAGGACAAAGGCCATCACGCCTGTAATAGCAGACCCTCCAGCCTAGCAGGGACCCAGGAGCAGTGCGACAACCCAGAGTTTCAAGCTCAGAAGTCATTTCCTCCTCTGTTGTTCCTTCTTGGCTTGAGCACCTGGCAAAGGTTTGCAAGTGCTGTGGGCCGTACACCTGGAGCACAGAGGGCCTACTCCACCCGGCCTTCGTGGCGCAGGGCAGGGTGCCTGAACCTGATAACCTGGCCTCTGGAAATTAGGAGGGTCTTTTCTTACTTATGCAGAATGCCTCCCACTTCCCTCGCATCAGAAGTGGGGTGCTCACTATGTTTCTACTTACTAACTTGTCTCTCAAGCTGGGGCACCTCACTTGTCCCAAGAAGATTCATTCTAGTCACCTTTCTAAGCCACAGCTCCGATTTTTTGGGAATGAGTAGACATTGCTTCTAAGTGTCCGCTTTCTTCCACTGATTGTTAGTCGCTGAACAACTTGTACAAAGAAAGCGGAAGTCCAACGGAGAAGGCCGATAAAGAAGGGCAGCAACAGAAGCAGAGAGCAGGTCTCCTCAGCCTTCACAGCTGAGTGACCCATTGCCAATGGGTGAAGACTTCTCGCTCTGCTCCTGAGCCCCCACTCCCAGGGAACCTTGACGGGTTGCTCCTCCTCTAGCTGCGGGGCTGTGAGACGCAGACTCCCTCTGATGGGGGCTACAGCAGGGCCTATGGCACCCTGACTGTAGAGATCTGTTGGTCTTACTGCAAATGATTCTACCCTGGGGGAAACAGACAAGAAGATGAAAAGCTGGGCTAGGTGGTCGCCAGTCTGCCTGATGGGCAAGACTAACTCAACATACTCAAAACAATCATTTATTTATACTTTTGCAAAGTTTGTATCACATGACACAAGGTTGCTTAGCGACTAATGGCTGGCCTGAACCAGACAGGATGTCTTTCTCAGCACTGGGGTAGCTTGTTTGCTTTAGGCACTGAGGCCCAGTCCCACCTACACACCCCTTGATCAATTTCCTGGCTTCCTGCAACTCCCAACACCTGACCAAAACCACACCTCCCTACCTGCAGACCCCCTGAGTCCCCACCACACTGCCAAATATTCAGGAGATGACAGCAGCTCTTATTCTGCTTTATAAATCCCCAAGCAGTTTTCTCACTTGGTGTCAGGATCAAAGTCACCCAAAGAGAGGGGCTCATTGAGAGCTGACCTCCTGGGGATGCACCCCCCACACACACTGGGCAGTGCTGAAGAGAAGCTAAGTGTCTCACAGGACTCTAAAAACATGACCTACTTGGAGTGAAATAGCACCATACTAGCTCATTGCTGCTCCAGGGATGATGTTAACCTTCACAGCACCATGACTTTCTCACACCTGCAGGTTAATGGAAAATTTAGGTTTTCTCCAGTTATTTTTTTTTTTAATTCCAGTATTGAGTTAAGTATTATTTTTCTTAAAAGAAAAGAAGCCCTTCATTTTTTGGATTATTTTCTCTTTCCGTTCACTTCTCAGAAGCTAAGTTACTGCGTCCAGGAGCATAAAGTTTTTTTTGGCTGGTTCATCTGGGTGACCCTTGCGGGGTGCGCTGATGTGGGAACCAAACTAAACGCTTTTCCACGCGTCCACCCGCCCGCAGGTCACCGAGGAGACGAGTCTCGTCCTCCAGACGCTGGGATACACCTGCACATGTCGCGGCATCATCAACGTGAAGGGCAAGGGAGACCTGAAGACCTATTTTGTAAACACAGAGATGTCACGGTCCCTTTCCCAGACCAACATGGCATCCTGAAGAGTCAGCCTCCTGGGGCAAGAACGCTGTCCTCTTTGGCAGGTCCCACGCACTTGCTGCCTCCACACGCTGTCCTTCGTTTCCACGTGCGTGCTCTGTCCCAGCCTCCAGAGCCTCTGCAGACTAGTTCCCGCGACCCAGTGGCATACCGTTTGGCGTCTGACTGTGCCCAGATCCCTCGGCCACTTGCACTGTGCTGACTCCTGAGCGAGAGGAGAAGGAACGGAGCGCGTCCCGGAAGGAGCCTGCCCGCAGAACTGGCGAAGGGGAGAGGTGAAGCAAACACAAATTCTTCAGGCAATAAAACTGGGGGTTGTATATTATCTTCTGGTGCATGTTCTTTTCTGGAAAACACGGTAGCTCGCCAAATGCATCCGCTAGTCCGATATCCAAACACACAGTATTTGTGAATAAGTTAATTTGGTCGCCCCACATGGAGTCTGTGCCTCCCACCCTGTGTCTCATCGCCAGTGGCCACCGATGGCTCCCAGCTGGGTCCCGGGGCTTGTCACCTTGCTCTGTTGTGTCTTGTGCCAATAGCACATAGCCATCCATCACCAGAGTTAGTCCTGACCACCTAGGACAGTTTTGTATCAAACTCGTCTGATGTTTTAATGCCATTTGTCTTTTGTAAGGTTAATTCATTAAAACTTTTATGTACTTTGGTTTCTAGTGCCCGTATCTTTTGTTTTCCTTTCTCCTTTCTGCTGTGGTTTGCTGTAGAATTAAAGTTCGTTTTCCATCATTCTCCCTCTGGCATCCTTGTTTAAGGTACAGCCCTCCAGAAGCCGGCGTTGAGGGACCCTTGAGTTGCTCAGGTCGGGATAAAGTAAGCGACACAGATAATCCATGGCATGGCTCCCTGGGAGAAAGGAAAGAATGCTGGGTGTGGCTCATGGTTTTGTTTGCATTTTGACAATCTCTTGATTTAAAAAAAAATGGGGAAAAATGTAACGGTAGAAAGATTCCAAAGTTCTCTCTCCCCGGCACTTCTGGCTACAATACTTCATTAGAACTGGAGGACTAGAACTCCATCAGCACACTTCGGAAACAGCTGTGTCCCTGAAGCCTCCCAGCCACTAGAGCTGACCTGAGAAGCTGGGCTGGGAAGGCTGGGAAGACACCAGGCTAGTGCTTGTGCTTTTGTCAAGACAGAAGACACGAGAGGGTGTTTTTCTTGTAACTCCAACTTGAAGGTTGTTTGATGTCTTTCCTTTGCATGTAAAGAAATTACATTTTACTAAACGATGAAAAATAGTACCACCATTCATGACCTACTGTTTAAAAGCAAATCTGCAGGCAGCAGCCTGGTGGAGCAAAGGAGACTTATTTTTATATTCAGGCAGGCACGTGTGGGGGCCAGAGGACCCCGAGGATCCTAAGGAGAGCAGCTCGTTAGTGACTGACTCGGATGTTGTGCTGGCTGTTTGACTGGAGCACGTCTCGTCACTCCTCTTGGGGTGTTGTCCTCGTGATGGTTCATGGGAGTGCATGGTGACTAAATGACCAATGGCCACGAAGGAGGCTGGCTGGTGCCAGGCCTTGCTCTGGCCAGCCTGTTCCCAAAAGGCTCTCCGGGGCTATGCCAGGACATGGACTCACAGCTGTCCCTGTCACCCAAGTGTGAATGCAGCAGGACTTTTTCAATTTTCTGCCTCAGTCAGGAAGTTTCCTGATCCTGTGATCACAGCTCAGCCTTGGCCTTAGTACACCCAAATCTCCGAAAAGGTGACGAAAGCAAGACGAATGCCACAAGGGCGTTTCTCGTTTCTGTCCCTCAGGTCTAGGCTGGAATGCCAAATGATTTCAGGGATCTCAAACTGGTGTCATTTAGGATTTGCAGTGGTGGTCAGCAGACTTACCTGGTGGCTTTTTCTCCCTTTATCATAGGACCCAGGTTGCCTTAGGTGACCTGCCCCCTGGTAGAGAAAGCTCGTGCTGGGTGACCACCATGTTCTCCTATGCACAGTCCCCAGAGTCTATGCCCACAGGTGTACACCAGTACAACAGAGGGTGCTTTGCAAGGCTCTGTGCACAGCTGGGCTGGGGCCCATGCACTCCCTGCCAGGAGCCCAGAGACCACCTGGGGGCTGGGCACTGGTGGAGCTACGCGGTCCTCCCTGGGGATGCTGACTCAGCTAGCTGCCCCAGCCTCTGTCTGTGTTCTGAGTACTGAGTTCTCCAGGGGACTCTCAGGCTCCACCAAGTTTGACACGCCTGCACTTGACCCGGGAGAGACAGAAGATGCTCAGGCCCATATTCAAAGCATGATGGTGGCTCAGTGTTGAAGATAAGGTGGGGTGGAAGGTGGGCTGCTCCCCAGGATGGATGGGGTCCACCTGACTGGCCTCGTGGGCCTCTGGGTAACTGCTGGCCTCACTGTGGGCAGCGGGTGCACACCAGAGGGCTCACTGTGCCCTGCACCAGCTGGCTGTCTGCCACTAGCCTCCAGGGGACTCCCTCCCAGTTGCCCTTTGCCTGTTGCCTTCTGTCCTGAGTCCAGTTCCCTTAAAACTCTCCAGTTTTGGTGTTTCTGTTCAGACAGTTACGTGTGTTACCAGCCTTTTGTTGTGCCCTTTGTCCACCTCACTGGGTTTCCTGAAGGCAGCAACCATTCTGGTTTCCTTTGTTCTGTGTACACTTGCTGGTCAGGAAATAAGGGAACAAGGGTAGGTAGAAAATTGTTCTATGAAGCACATTGCACTGACAGAATAATGTCTTCCCTGGAGTGAGGAGTGCTGGTGTATGCCTATAGCTGCAGCTGCGTGGGAGGCTGAGGCCGGACACACACTTTAAGCTCACAGGTCTGAGACTAGACTGGAAATCCTTTTTCAATTAAGAAAAAAAGTCTTCTCTTCCATAAGGTGGCCTTAGTGGGCATCCACGTATTGGCGTTAAATAATGAATGTCAGGATGTCAGTGGAAATAGATTTAATTTTTTTACTGCCTGGTGAATGTGGTATCTTTTGAAGTCCTGCCCAGTTTCTGTCTATGCATTAGGTTGAAGACTGTTAGGTACAACTTAAAGTAAAATGAAAATGATTTAGTTTGATACAGATTTATTGAGGTCATGCAGAGATACTTTTTGCTGAAATCAATACCGAACGAAGAGTAATTTATATAAAGTTTTATCATCTAGATTGTATATATTTTTATTGTATCAATGGCAGTGTGGAATAGTACACCCCACCCAAAACAACGCAAATAAACTTTTGATGTTTTTTTTTTTATAAATAAAAGGCATGTACACTGAAAAAAAAAATTGCAATAAATAAAGAAATATTTAGGAGTCAGCCTTGAAATGGCCGGCAATTCAGTTTTGTGGATCCTTAGAAAATCCTGCACCACACTCAGACCCCAAACAGTAAAACCAGAGACTGAGGGACCAGCTTGGAAATTAATTAGATCATTTGCCTGTTAAATGCTAAACCGTGGGAAATGGAATTATGGTAGATGAGGGACGATTTTCTCCAAAGAAAGAAACGTAAACCGGGCGTGGTGGCTCACACCTGTAATCCCAGCACTTGGGAGGCTGAGGCAGGAGGATTGGTGCAAGTTTGAGACTAGCCTGGGCTACAAAAGTAAGTTCAAGGCCAGCCTCAACTGCATAGTGAGACCCTGTCTCAAAAAGACAAAAAAAAAAAAAAAAGTCCTGAAAAAAAAAAGAAACGTAGCTGATGGCGTTAGCACTCCCGCGAACTTCAAATTATCTCCAAAGCAGACATTTCCAGGTTCAAAACAGCTGCTTCCAGAAAGAGAAAACCAGAAAGACAGGGCGGAGGGGAGGTGGGAAGAATAGCGCAGAGGCAGAACAGAGCGAGGGCTTAGTGTGGGCAGACCCTGGGCTGGGTCCCCAGAGCAGGGGCCGCGGGTGGGTATCCTGGGCCAAGGCTGGGGGGCGGGGGTGCCCCCAGCGCTCCCCTGGCTCCACTCGGAGCTCGCTCACTCCAGCCCGGGCTCATGTAGGTCTGGAAGTTCATTTTAAAGATGAGAACTCCAAGGCCGGAGTAGCTCCAGTGACTTGCCTTAGCCCATCATGGATGAGAGGCAGCGGCTGCAACGTCCCCCAAGTCGGTTGAACCCCCCAAATGCAGCCTCTCTCTCTGGCGCCTCTAGGAAAGCAGAGATGTCACAGCTCGGGCTTGACTGTGGCAAGGGCAGGTGCATGTCACCTCCCGCAGAGACAGGAAGGCGTCAGGCCTCGTGCGCCGGCAGCATTTCCCATGCTGTCCATCCCCTTCCTGTGGCCGCTCCCTGAGAGTCCTGCAAAGAGTGAGACGGCGACAGCCCCGAGCCCAAGCCAGCCACCGTCGTCGAGGGGAACCAGGTTTCCGTTTTATTCGGGTGCTCACAAACAGCCCCCCTCCAGCGTCATGTAATCTGAAAGAAGTCCCAGAAATGCCTTCTCTCTACACACTCCTAACACCCATTAAAGGTCAGCCTGGTTTCTCACCCAGAAAAGCTGAGAAGCAGCTGCCCGTCCCCCTCCACCAGGCACTAGGTACTGCGGTGTATCGGGTGCACCTCGCCTGTCCACAGGCCTGGGTCAGGCCGGCTCGATGTGCCCGAAGCCGGGCCTCTTGATGCTCAGGATGTCGTTCTTCCGGTAGAAGTCTGCCTGCACGTGGTTCACATGGCCGTAGCCACGGTTCAGGGGCTCAATGGGCTGGTGGATGCGCTTCCCATAGACAGAAGACGTCAGCACCCCTACAGTCCTTTTCTGTTCCTGGTGGGAAGATCAGAGCCCTCAGTCAGCACCCCAGCGTTCACCAGCACAGCTGAGCCACCTGCCCAATGGGACCCACCCAGCGGGCCACGCAGGGACCTGCACACATGCTTGCTGCCTCTACCTGGCCCTCAGGGGCGCCTCTCAAACAGCAGCAGCACCCATCCTCTGTGCCCAGTACCTGCCAGCAACTCTGGCTTCACACTGACCCACTACTCTATCCAGTCCTGTCTGCTCTCTTCCAGCCCTGCTCTGGCCAGCCTTTCTTCTCTCCCGTGCAGTTCAGATCTAAAATATCCCCCAAAATGATCAGGGGGCAATCATGAGGGCTCTCTACTTATTACGGGTTTATCCCTGGAGGAGTCAGAGCTCTGGGTGCTATTTGGAGGTGGGGCCTGACCAGAGGTAGAGCCTGGCTAGAGGCGGGGCCTGGCTGGAGGTGGGGTCTGGCTGGAGGCAGGGTCCGGCTGGAGGTGGGGCCTGACCAGAAGTGGGGCCTGGCTGGAGGCGGGGTCTGGCTGGAGGTGGGGCCTGGCTGCAAATGGGGCCTGACCAGAGGTGGGGCCGTACTGGAGGCGGGGCCTGGCTGGAGGTGGGGCCTGGCTGAAGGCGGAGTCTGGCCGAAGGCAGTCTCTAGGGTATGACCTAGAAGGGCACATTCTTGTCTCGGCTCCTCCCTTCTTTCTCTGCTTCCTGGCGGCCATGGAGTGAGTGACTCTCTTCCAGGCCCTTCCCATGCCACTTCGGCCTTGAAGCTTCCCCACCCTGGATAGGCAATGTGAGCCCAAACACACCTTTCTTCCTTTAGACTGTGGGTGCTGGGGTTGCGTCCTGCGGATGAGAGCCACCTCCCCCGCCTGCCTCTGTCTCTCTCCAAGCACACGAGGCCGGGCTCTCCAGCTTTCTTGTCTACTCATTTGCTCTTTCTGGTCTACCCACTTGCCTCTGCTGGAGCCTTCTGCACTACGGGAGGCTCCAAATGACACAACTTGCAGATTTCGACAGACCCCCGCCCTCTAGGGCCCCTCGTCGCCCTCAATTGTCTTTCCCTTAAATGCTCTTCATCTGCACACCTCCTAATGCTACCCAGAGTAGGCCTCACTGTTTCTATTTTTATCTCGCTGGTGGGAATGTCAGCAGTTGCAGAGCACAGAAGCTCGCGTCACTCCCATGTGTGCTCAGCTGTAGGTGGGAGCCCCTACCTGCTTGCTGGTACATGTATTATCCATGCACACGTAAATGTAGGAAGCAATAAAAATGTAAGTGACGCGGGCCTTACTCATGAGAGAAGTGCTGACTTCATTTGGCTACACTGGGATATGTTAACATGAATAAGCTAATAGAAAAAAAGCAGCGTCCGTGGCCTGAGTGCAAATACTTCATGGTACAATTATCACTTAATTTTATATGAAAATAGGAGAGGCCTCTAGGCACCGTGACATTCTCTGCAGTGATGGGGACCAAGCCCAGGGCCTCATGCATTTGAGCTGAGTGCTCTACAACTGGGTCACATCCCTACTCCTGGCATTCTTAAACAACAGTCATAAGCAAAAATCTGAAGATCCATTAAAGAGCCTGCAAGTGGGTGCAGGGGCCAGGGGTTCGAGCCTTGGACCTGCCGTGTGGGCCCCACCCACTGGGCACACTGAGGCAGCCATTGACACCGGGTGTGGTAGTGCGTGCCTGTAATCCCAGCGCTTAGGAGGCTGTAAACAGGCAGATCACTAGGAGTCCCATCTAGCAGTGAGACCCTGAACACCCTGTAGGCCCTTCCCTAAAATACAATAAATAAAATAAAAATCTGAAGATCCAAACAGAAGTCATATGAGAAGCTTGTGTTCTTTAGTTGCTATTCAGCACCTGACTTTTAGTGACCCTGCTGTCCTCCGACCAGGCTTTGTGAAAACAGTGTATTCAGACAGCAGAAGGTTGTACCCCAAAAGGCAGATGGACCTAGCCAGGCTAAGCAGAGCCACCCCCAGCAAACCTCCCCACCAGCCACAGTCCCTTGACCTCTGAGACTGGCTAGTTGGCGCTGGACACCAGCAGGTACAGTCTACTATGGACTGCAAGATGACACCTCCCTTCCAGAAAATGAGGGAAAGACCAAAGAAGAGCAGCTGTGTGCAGGGACTCAGCTTATAGGCTCGGGAGAAATATCCTGGCATCTGCAGCCTCAACCCTGGGCAAGACTGAGAGGATAAGCAGGACCTGCTTCATGTCTGGAAAGCACTTCTTAATTTGGCTGTCTTTAAGTGGTTACATCCTATCGAACCAAACAACAGACCTAAAAACAAAAATCCATACCCAAATGTCATTGCCAACTAGAGGGAGCCACACCAGTAGCTTGGTCTCAGCTTCTTGACCCAGTAAGACATAGGTGAACGGCTCAGAAACATACAGAAAGCCACAGAAACCAAGTGAAATGCATATGTGTATATGTACATAAATAATATACGCACATGCACAGCCACATCTGTACATACCCCCACCTATGTGCTCTATAGATCAATAATACACACACACGTTACAAATACGTGAACACATACATATATATTTACACAAATGTGTACATACAATATGTGCATATTTAAATGTGCATGTTCAGCATTTGTGGGTGCACACATACACAGACATATACACATATTTTAATAGGTGCACATACATGCACATGCATATATATGTATATATATATATATATATATATATATATATACATATATATTTGATTTTGTTTCCTAATTTTCTTAATCTGCTAACAAGCTGTTAGTATTCGACCTCATCTTACCTCCTCATTAACATGAAGTCCCAGGGCTTTTGCGTGTTCTCTGTCATCTCGGTGCAATTTCTGGTTATAATCAAGGCGCCTCTTAAACAGACAGTCATAGAGGGAAATGACCCCTGTCTAGGAATAAAATGGAAAGACAGCTGCGACTTAATTGATGGTGGAGCCCCTGGTGTCACACGGGTCAGGACTGTGGTCTCCCGACTACAGGCTTGCTGGGAGAGGACCCTGCACCAAGCAGGCACGGCTGGAGCAGGGGCAAGCCCAGAGCCCACCCATCAGAGCAGGAGTCCGAGCACCCAGGACCGAGCAGGGACGTGTCCACCAGCTGCAACCTCAGTTCTCCTGGGCTCCCTCCTTGACAGGGGTGGCCCCTCCCACTTTCTTCCTAATTGACCCCCTGACAGAGCTCAAATCCTAAAACAAGAACAACAGGAACTGCGTCTTCATCTATTCAGTTCACTGCAGAAGCAGAATCCCAAAGGCTCCTGTATGAAACAGAAGGTTTCCAAGTTGCTGGCAGCTTCTAAATCCACGGAGGGCTGCTTTCTGCCTCCGGCCTGGCTGCCTAGGGCTGTGCTCAGCCATGGGAGAAGGGAGGCGTGGGCTCCCCAGGCCTCTTCCACCAGAGCAGGGACCCCATGCTGAGTGCTCCATCCTCCTGAGCCTGGATCCTTCCAAAGCCTGGCTCCTAACCCCACTGTCCTGGGGCCAAGTTTCAGTGTAGGAATTTGAGCCAGAAGGGACAGAAACACCAAGTCCAAAGCAATACCATCTCTGACTAAGGGTGTGTGTGTGTGTGTGTGTATGTGTGTGTGTGTACAGCGTCTCACTACTGACTCATAGCAATCCTCCTGCTTGTACCTCCCGAGTGCTAGGATTACAGGCACACGCCACCACACCTGGTCTCCATCGCCGGCTCAGCACGCTGGAGAGTGTGCCGGCGTGGCAGGTGGGGCCAGGAACCGAACCCTGGTCCCTGCGCTTCCCTAACCAAGCGCTTAATTCGCATTTCAGTTTTTAAAATTTTCTCAAACCATATAATAAACTTGCGTTGCTTTACACAATGAACACATGAATGCTAAGAGGACATAACCAAGCTATACTTGCTAGTGAGGGGCCACACGGTCTCCACGAAAAAGCTCCCCTGAGAGACCAAAGATTTTCTTTAATTACATGGGCTGCATGAAACACTGGGAAACTCAATGCAGCAGTATACTTTACACCTTCATTTCTATATAAGCATATACCACATTAATAAAATGTATACTTCAATGCATATCGCTCGAGTCTAAGAAAATGAGTTGTTAACAGAGCTACCATCTGTCATAACCCCAGTTTTTCACTCTCTGTTTTTTAAAAAAAATCCGTCTTGTTTGATATCTAGTAGAAGAAGGAGCTCCTGCATCAGGAGTCTTCACCCTTCACCTCCTCAGCAGACCTGGCATGTGTGACTCCTGCTTCCTCAGGGGAGCCTCGGGTCTCAAAGTTCCATTGCTTCCTTTTGCTTTGCTTTTTTCCTGAGAGTGATATGAGAATGATTTCTTCCAATTGCAGGACACGAATGTTGTGATAGCCAGTCAAAATGATGTAAGACACATGTGTAGTGTGTTGACAAACATCGTGAGATCCATTCATGCAGACAGCAGGAACCCCGAGCTCTTGGCGGGAATCAGCATAACACGGTAACATGAGCCTGCACCAGTCCCTCAGAGATCCGTCAGATCATCTGTCAGTCACAGAACGCCAGGCAGGTAGCGTAGGACATAACCCAGATGTGTCTCTGTCCTCATCCAACTTGCCATCTAGTGAGGGGAGCAACACCACCCTGTAGGTCACTGGAGAAGGTTTGAAAACAATACAATGGGGTAAAGCATTTATGCCAACACTGTTGGAGTCTTGATTTGCGTATTGACTGAGCTATTCTTCTCTGATTTCTGGGACAAGGAGAGCCAAAATGAAGGAAAGAAAGGTTTATTCAGCTCACAGTAGTTTGTTGGAGATTTCAGTCCATGCTTGGCAGGCTCCAAGGGAGAGTGGTACGTGGAAGTTGATGGCGGTGGCATAGAGCAGAAGACATGCAGAGATGGGTGTAGTGGTGACATGGTCACAGAGAGCAGGTCTGTCTCCCTTATGCTGCATTCAGGCTCTCCACCCCAGGCTGGGTGTGGCACTCACAGCCATCATCCCAGAGGAGGGAGCTTCCCTCAGGCGAAGCCCCTGGGGACACAGTCTCTGATGACACAGCTGAGCGCTCCCTGCATCCGGACCCTGTATGGATGCTGTTAGTGGACCTGAAGCTAGATGAAGGGCCCTTGCTAGAGAAAGGCCCTGGGGCCATGGCCCTGACAGGTAGGGCGGTGGGATGCTGGCCCAGTCCTCTCTCTGTGCCCTGGCCACCATGAGGTGAGCACCACTTGTCTCTGCCATGTGTTCCTTACCATGAGGTTCTGTGTCATCACACGCCAGAACCAGCAGGCAAATCGCTGTGGACTGAAATCTTTCAACTCAAGGGTCAAACAAATCTGTCCTTTTATAAGTCTATTTTTGCAGGTATTCTGTCACAGTGATTAAAGCCAAGTAACAGATAGCTCAGCAGATTACAGCACCTGCCTAGGCAATCTCAGGGACCCGGGGCTCCATCCCCAACGTACCCTGCTAGGCATATCCCTGGGGTGTGCTGAGACAATGGCTGAGACTGGGCATGGTGGTGCACACCTGTGATCCCAGTGCTTGGGAGGCTGAAAACAGGAGAAACACTGTAACTCCAATCTGTCTAGTGAGACTCTGTAGACCCTGTACTAAATACATAAAAAGAAATAGATAAATAAAACATAAAGCCAAGTAATAGTCACCTCCCTTCCAAGGCCAATTGTAGGAAACCAACTAAACACAAGGGTCTTAGTTACTTTTTTACTCATTGCTGAGACAAATACCCGACACTCAAAATGAAGGAAGGAAAGGTTTATTTAGCTCACAGTTACTGGAAGTGTCAATCCATTCTCAGCTGGATTAAAGGCTGAATGCAACAGAGCAGAGAGCATCCAGTTCATGGCAGTGGAACAGCAACAAAATGGTGGCAGAGGCAGCCAACCAAACAGGGCAGCAGAGAGAAATAGCAGAGAGCAACAGCTCTAATCTGTCTCTTTGTCTCTCTTTATATTACATTCAGGCTCTCTGCCTTAGCCTCTGCCTTAGGCTACACCCATAATCCTAGAAGTACTTCGACCCATAATCCCATCAGTATTAAAATCCATAATCCCAGGGATCATGGATCAAGTCTCAAATTCTAGAAGCCCCTGCCCCATGACTCATGAGGCTTTGGGGGGACAACGAGTCATAAACCATAACAGCAAGTTTTCTGAAAGATTCCAAAAATGGGTTCTTGCCAGCAGGGAGGAGCAGGCTCTGTATCTGGCCTCTTAGGGCTCAAGTCACTTGCCCCTGCAAAGCATCCTAGTTCACCTTAACCCACATGGAAACCAACTGTTCTGTGACTTTTTTTATAAGCATATAAAGTTTTTTATTGTTACATGAAGATAATACTGCACAATTCAATGAGACAAAAGCACAGCTTAAAAATGAGCAAAATATTTCAGCAGATCATTTCACAAGAGAGACACAAATGGTCAAGAGGCAGGTAGGATAGTGCCTACCATCAGTAGCTATCAGGGGAATGCAATCTAAACTCGCTCTTGAAGACAGATGAAGAGTGTACAAAATGCCTAAGCCTTTCAGTGGAAAGCTCTGCCAACTTCTCTTAGTTTTATAATTCTTTTTTTTTTTTTTTTTGTCTTTTTGAGACGGGGTCTCACTATGCAGTTCGGGCTGGCTTTGAGCTCACTTTTGTAGGCCAGGCTGGTCTCAACTCACATCAGTCCTCCTGCCTCAGCCTCCCAAGTGCTGGGATTACAGGCATGAGCCACCACACCCAGTTTATAATTCTTTTTTTTTATTTCTTCTTTTGATTTCTTAAACTAGGGAGACTATACGATCTTTACATATATAGGTCTGGTTTATTTCACTAATGAGTATAGGTTCTAGATATATCCACTTATATATGAAGTCGTCTAGTTTATCATTGTTGATATCTGAGTAATATTCCATTGTGTGAAAATACCACATCTTCTTCAACCATTCTTCAGTTGATGGGCATTTTGGTTGTCTCTCAAGGGAAAGGAGAGAGACAGAGACAGAGAGAGAAAGACAGAGGGAGAGGGAGAGGGAGAGGGAGAGGAGAGGAGAGGAGAGGAGAGGAGAGGAGAGGAGAGGGGGAGAGGGAAGGGCAGAGAGATACAGAGAGAGAGAGAGAGAGAGAGAGAGCTCTATGGCCAGTCTCCTCTTACTATCGAGCGAAGCAGAGGAAGTCTAACACATCCGAAACAGTTGAGGAGCCACGTGGAAACTTCGCCACAGCCTGTAACGCACGTCCTTCTATGTGGCGACCCTGTGCTGCTTTCATACTGCTTTCCATTTACTCTCTCGGGGACATTCACACAGCAAGCGCAGATGGGCCTTCCGAGCCCAGGCTTGGTAGCTGCGGACATAGCTAGAGACACAAAGCCCTGCCTTTCGCGCAGCGGGTAAGTCAGTGGGAGAATAACAGCAGCAAGACCCTGGAGTGGAGCCTTCAGCAGGGAAGAAACCAGGAGGTTCTGCTGCAGGAGCCCTGTAAGATCCTTTGAACTCCAGCAGGTGGCGCCTCGGGCAAGCCCTCCCTCAGGAGGGTGGGCCTTCGCTCACGCACCTGGTCCTGGGCTTTCCTCAGCACTGCAGGACGCGCTTCGGGCAGTTCCTTGTCATCTCCTCCCCTAGAGGGGAGATGCTGGAATCGCCACCGCTAACACTAAGCAGTGGGCTTAGAAACAAGCTGTACAGCATCCTAACATCCTGAGACACTCGTGATGTGTTTTTTTTTTTTTTTTCAAAGCTAAACTAGGCTTCGCTGCTAGCATGAACCACCTATTTTTGTTTCGCTTCTGTGTCTCTACTCACGTGGCATCACTCACTGTCTACAAGTGGACTTGTCCTTGTTTCCGATGGAGCCCAGCCTAGTTTGAGCATTCCTGGTGGCCTGGACAGGGCACCATTAACGTCTTCCTGAAAAAACCCCTCCTGGAATCCCCAGTTGCTTGGAAACTGCACTACACTACAAAGGAGAGAAACTAGCCTGGACGGAGAGGAGGGAGCTCAGGGCTGGGAGGGCAGGTGTGTGAGACTGCTCCTCTGTGGAGAGGAAGCTCTGGGTCCCCCAGTGGGAGCCTGCTTCCTTCCCTTCTGTTCCCTCCACAGTCCACTAGGAGTGGCTGGGTGCATGTGGTCAAGGTGGCGTGTGACTAAAATCAAGGAGGCATCATGAGGGCAGGGCCCCTGGGGAGCTCAGGGGTCACTGGCCCTAGGCCCCTGTACTCTGTACCTGGGTGGACAGGGTATGTCTATATTCTTCTAAAGCAGAACACTTTGCCCTGGAGAGGGTTTCAGCCACCTGGGACATAAACTTCTTGAGGACACAGCTGCAGTCAGCCCTGGCCTCCTTGTCTGCATTCCATACATGCAGGAGGGACATCGGCTAGGGCCACCAAAGCTAAAGTTTGGGCAGGAAGTGTCTCTTAGGCCTGTGCTTCCCACAGGTCACCCCAACACCCAGGAAAGCATACTATAAAACTACTTAGTTTTGTTTTATTTTTTTTAAGTGTAACTCTTAGACTTTGAAGAATTTAATCAAAACCTTCATAAAAGGACCATTTCCTTTGGCTCCCCTTTTCCATTTTAGTAGTGCAAATGCTGAACAAGGCAGAGAAAGAAACAAGTCATTTCACCAATCCGCTGAGCTGCTGCTGGTGCGCAGCAGCCGGGACCATGTCTCGGAGAAAACGCACATCGCTAGAGCCCCCGAGGAAGCAGCACCAGAGCCGGGCACATTCGAGCTGGCAACTCGAGAGCACACACCTGTCTTCCCATTCAGGGGCATTACTGGGGCTTTAAAGACGTGTTTGGACTCAAGCACCCTAATTCCGTGGGCTCCCGGCGTGGGCTGTGTCAGAGGACTAGGCGCCACTAGGCCGTCGTGCAGTGTTCTGCCCTAGCTTGCATTCATTTCTGAAGTGACTGAAGATCACTGCTCACAAGTTTGGCTACTGGGCTCAAACACTTAACAATAGAAAAGTCAAATAATCATGAAAAAAAGCAAAATAACAATGCCCAGGCCTGTTTTGTGCTACTCTGCACCAACTCATTAATTTTTTTTTTTTTTTCAGCACTGAGGATTGAACCTAGGGCTTTGTACATGCTAGTAAGTGCTCTACAAGCACGCTACACTCCCTGGGCAATCAGACTGAGTCTCATAAGAGCTCCATGAAGTTGATGCTATTGATCCTGTAGTTCCATGGGGCAAGGCAGAACATTGTGACCTGAGTACATCCATACAGCTAGGCCATAGGAGCTGCTACTGTAGCAGCAAACGCAGCCTTTGCCCCACCACACGCAGTATACAGCAGTTTCTCAGTTGCCTAGGTAACAGTTTCTGTTCTAGTTCCAGTTGCTCCTGTCTCTTAGAAATGGCAGGTCACTGTGACACACAGCTGGTCACTCTGATGCACAGTCTATAAGGCAATTCCCAATGGACAAGCCATTCTGCCTCTGTGCTTCCTGCTTGCTTATTCCATATAAACCTTAGACTACCAGAGATCAGGGCCAGATATTCTGGGAATGATTCCGATAGTGCCCATTGAGGTAAACCAATGCGCCTCCAAATCCCGGGCGCCCTTTGGTGCGTCTGTTTGCTATTGTAATATGTTTGCCCAGGACTCTCCAACTAGTTTTACTAACTGACCACTATACAGACTACAGGGCCAGGAACTGTCTTAGTCTGCAAGATACCAGGACACTTCTAAATAGCATGAATTCCTTTCTCAAATTCCTGGAGGTTGCAAAGGTCAAGCTCAAGGTGCTGGTAGATTTGGTATCCAGCAGTGAGTGTGCTGAAGCTTGTGTGGCATTCCCTACTTGTGGAAAGGGCTGAGTTTCTCTGGGATTCCTTTCCTAAGACAATTAGACCCATTCATGAGGATCCGCCTCCTGGCTGGAGCAACTCCCCGACGCCCACCTTGGGCATGAGGTCATCTCATCTGCTTATGAATTTGAGCATGAGGCAGAGACATTAGACCCCAGCACTGACTTAAAGAACTAACCTTGTGATATTTCTTTCTACGTGAGCTGCAAACCTGTAAGCAGAATCTACCCTATGTGACCTCTAGGTCAGAGACTCAATCACTATGACCATTAACAGCTGGCTTGTCCAATGGGATTGGAAGTGACTTTTGTTCTTGTTGTTTTAAGACTCTTTATTGACGTGTTCACATTTTCTGTGAAAAGGTTTGCTTTTTTGCATGATATTAAGGGCCTCGGGACTTGAATTTGTCTGCGATCTTAGCTATTGAAGCGGTTAATTCTGTTGGTTTTGTTTTCCCCAAATCCCTTTTGCATTGGTTTGTTCTTTGTCCCATCTCTGCCTTCCAGAAGCCCGTCATACGTTAGAGCTGGGGCAGAAAACTTCACTGTAAAAGGCTACCTCGTGATTATGGTAGGCTTCAGCTCCCTGTGGTAGCTACAGGTAACCCAAAATAAACGGGAGTGAGGCTGTATTCTAATAAAACTTTATTGATAAAGTCAGGCAATGGGCAGGGTTTGAACCATAGGTTCTGTGTGCTCACTCTGGCACTAAAAGGAACATTGTCTGGCCCACCCTTCATCTCCTCCAAGAGCTGCGGCTGTAGTCACTTCCCTGCTTGTGTGTCTCTGCTCCTCGGCTGTTTCAGCTCCAAGAAGAAGAACCACTTACCAGACTAGTAAATTTAAGAAGCATTAACTGGGCCTGATAGGCTCAAATCTGCTCCTTTTCCTTTGCCTATGCTTGGCCTGAAGAGACCGGGGCTTCCTTTCTGCTTTTTCCTGGGCCCCTGGGTCCAGCATGAAGGTGTATTTACCAGGCTCCCTGCAAAGTGGTGTGTCCTGAATATTTTCACTGTGTCCAAAAGCTGGTGACATTTTGTATTTTCTCCTTTGAACGGCATAGCCCTTAGAGCAACTTACTCGTTGGCTCCTTATCTCTTGCTGTACATATATTTCTTAGTTATCATATAGGCATTACATGCAAAATAAACGTAAAACTTTTTCCATAAGTGAAATCACTTGCAGATAGCGGTTTGTTTAAATATAGTGTCTGCAGGAGAAAACATAACGTCCATGGTAGTAAGGTCAGAACCCAGGGTTTTAAGCCTCACTCTGTCTCAAAATCGTGGCACACAGAAGGCTACGAGCATGGGCCACAGGCTGGTGAAGGCACATGACACGGCAGGTGTGCCCCTGGTCCCCCTGTCCCCTGCCCTGCCACACTGCTTACAGGCAGGAGAGAAGCTGTCAGATACAGAAGGTTGTCCCGAGAGCAGGCTGCACTGCACGTGCTACCTACCTGTGCTACAGCAGGCAGGACAGACTGCAGGTAGGCTCTTAACACAGGTGTGGGCACAGCTCCAGGAGCTGGGGGTGCCGACGCAGGGTCGGCAGGGTGGGCGGTGCGGAGGGCTGTTGGAAGGGTCCCTCTCCAGGCCCTCCCTTGTTATGTGGCTGTCCTCTCGTTGCGTTTCCACACCATCGTCCCTCTGTGCTGTTGGTCTCTGAGTCCTAACGTCGCCCTTGCCCACGGACCGACAGCAGGCACCTGTGGTCAGGTGTACCCCCACTGAATCCACCGTAATTTGCTTACGCCTGCAGAGCTGTCTTTCAGTGTACAGAGATACTGGGGTCTGGGACCCCAAAGTGTGAATCCCAGAGAGACACTATTTAGCCCCTGCCAGTTGCTTAAGCTGGAAGCATGACCTAAGTCCACTTGCCCCAGAGTGCTGACCCGATGGATGGAAAGGGCTTTCTTGGGGTTCTGGGATAATGCGTGGACAGGAGGAAAAGAGGGGGATGGATCCCTTCCTCCCAGGGGCCTGAGCTGTATACCTCTCCTGGGTCACTTAGCCACCAAGAGCTGAAGGCTAAGAAAGGCCCAGTCCTGAGTTCTCTGTGCAGGACAAGGGTGACCATCTGTGAGTGTCCCTCTGCCACAGACACCCTGCAGCCTACATCCAGAGCAGTGAGACATGCGGGAGCGTGGCAAAGATGGTGACACTGAAGGAGCAGACGACGGAACCTGAGCTGCAGCATCACAGGCTGGGGAAGGTGTGAGAAGCCCTGAGGCCTCCTATACGTTGGGCCTGCCTGGGACTGCTGAATTCTAGCCACCCAGTCCGGCTGTCTCCAGGGCTGCCTGGTCCCACCCTCCCGCTTCTCTTAGGTATGCAGGCCGCCAGGGGGCTCCCTGCCCTCCTGTGACACCAGGGCCCGTGGCCTCCTCTAGGGCTGTGACTGCCCGTGTCTCCGTAGTCCAGCGAGCCCCTCCACCCGGCACAGTCCAGCTGGTCCCCTCTGACCCCGAGGCTGCCCACCTGGCCCTGCCGCTGGAAGTAGCTGTGCTCCTCGGGGTCTCGGCGCCGCGACGGGACGTAGCTGAAGGCCGACAGCGCCGAGAGGGGCAGAGACCGAGGCCCCGCCCACAGCGCAACCGCTGCGACCTCCTCTCCATCTTCCAGGTCCCCGGATCTCTCCGGGGCTTCAGGATCCATCGCCCCAAGCCGGGTCCCAGCACTCCGCGTCCAACGTTGCCTGGAAACTGACGCGTGGCGATTCTTGCCCCGCCCTCCAGTCCCGCTGGCCTCGCCCCTTTTCCAAGGCCGGGTCGCTCTCCACACCTGGGTCTCCCAGGATTCTTGATTGACCCACCCGGCCCTGGGCAGGAACCGGAGGAGGCGTGTCCTGGATATGCCCAGCCCATGGGGAGGAGGCGATCGGGCTCCGGGGCTCAGGCGCTGTCCTTGAGAAACCGGAGCGACCTAGCCGCGTGTGCACAGCTCTCCATTTGCGAAACAAGTTCATTGGAAACGTTAAAGAATAAGTAGCTTTCACTGCTCTGTCCACCTAACTCTCAGTATGAGAGATGGCGTCACTGCACCGCGTGGCATCTGCCCTTTCCAAGTGCCCGACACCCCCCCCTGTGGCTGGGGGCCGCCGTGCTGGCCTGAGAGGTGTGAACGCAGAGTTGGTGTAGGAGGCTGGGCTCCAGCAGCCCTCTGCTCACGTGGCTGTGCGACTTCAGAAGCTTTAGGCGGCAGACTTCGGCTCAACGCTCACAGGCTCCCTCAGGCCTCCTCTCCCTGGGCTTCCAGGGAGACAGACACAGGCTCTGTCCTTCAGGCCACACGCCGCCATTTTCCCAGGATGTGTGCAGCTCCCTGCACACGTTGAGGTCCAGGGGCACTGAGGCTGGTGTCCCCTCCCGGTCCAGTGTGAGGTTGGAGGATCCGGAGCAGAGAACAGGGATGGGTGGGACTGTTGGAAGAGGGTTGGTAGCTCTGCTCTGTTCAGAGTTTTTAGTGACATTGTGTAAGAAGTTACTTTCATGTGATGTGACTCCTCGTCAGGCGCACGAAGAGTATAAGGTAAGAGCACACCGAATGACTCTGATGTCCGAGTTCCTCCTGTCTGAGATCTGCAAAAGGGAAGGATACCGGAGGCAGGAACACCTGCTTCCCAAGGAGGCCGAGTAGTAGGCTAAGGAAGAATGAGGCCTGAGCCTTGTGTGCAGGGTTATCTGAGGCGCTGATTCAAGGAGTTTCTTTCCTGGTTCTTCTTGCCTTCTTTCTCTCTGCCCTGCCCTAGGTGGCCGGAGAGCACCCAGCTTGGCTGTGCACGCAGCGCGGCGGTGCTGACCTGGAAGGACCTCTGCTGCAGGCGCCTGCCAGCAGGGAGCTGGTGCTTTGCTGAGGTCCCAGAGCTTGGCCATGGGTCCATAGGAATGAGGGAGGTGTGCTGCTTCCCTCGACAGTGGAGCAAGAAAGCAGCTTTTGGGAGCCCTGGCTAGAAGTCTATTTCTCGTTGAGGGAAGGCAGGGAAGTAGAAACCAACGGACACATTCGTCATGTCACAAGGTGGCTTCAGCACGTCTTGCGTGGTGTGGGCTGGGTTTACCTGGAGTTCTCACAAAGTCAGCCTTTTTTTTTCCCCCTTCGTGCAATACTGAGGATGGCATGCAGGGCCTACCTCTGTAGCCCTTTCCTTCATTTTTTGGAGACAGAGTCTCCTCCTGCCTCAGCCTCCTGGAAGACTGAGATCCTAGGCTGTGCTCCCACAGCTAGCTGAACTCAGACTTCTGACACTAGGACGTCCCATCTGGCTTCTTATGCTGGCTCAGACACGTAAGCCCCAAACCCTCAGCTTCCCCACAGTAAGAGGGACAGGCCGAGAAGTATTCCTCTTTGCAACCAGCCGAGAGGAGGCCAGCTTCCCAGCAAATTTAGATCTCTTTAAAGTCAAGAGCCAAGGTCGAGGGAACCAGCCCCCCCTCCGTTTCCCCATCCAGGTAGGTGGTCTTGAATACCAAGCACAGCCACCCCAGAAGGAGGGCATTGTCCAGCCTCTGTGGACCACTGGCACATGCGGTGGTCCCTGGTGGGCTTGGACAAGCCTTTGTCTTCGCCGATGCCTTCTCCCTGGAAAAGACATCCATATTGTCCGTGGATTTACAAAGCATATTTATTTTTATTTATTTATTATTTATTAATTTATTTATTTTATCATTTTGAGGCAGGGTCTTGCCATGCAGTTCAGGCTGGCCTTGAGCTCACTTTTGTAGCCCAGGCTGGTCTCACGGTGATCCTCCTGCCTCAGCCTACCAAGTGCTGGGATTACAGGGGTGCGCCACTACTCCCGGCTACAAAGCATATTTATGGTCAGGTTCTTTAAGCAGTGAGGCCCAGCTAGCAAGCAGAGTCCCTACAGTTGATAGCTTTAAGTGCTAAATCTATGACTTGGAACTTTAAAATGCAATTCAGCTGTCTATTTCATTGATTCTGAAATAAAAACGGATGTGATTTTCTGATACTTAAAGTGAAAAATCCAAAATGCCGGCAACTCCAGCGAGGAGAACACCACCCACTGCCCTGCCTGTTAGGGCTTGAGTCGAGACGTCCCCAGAGCCCCACGCAGCCTATGGTGCAGCTGGGTGGGGCTGGCTGGATCTGGAGTGTGCTGGTGAGCCGGGTAATGAAACGCCCAACCTGCAAGGTACCTGGGCCGAGTTCATGTTCTCCAAGATTGAAGGATTTTAGGAACAATGGAACAGGAGGTTAAGAGCAGAATATATTTATTGGGAGCAAGAAAGCTCTTGTACGAGGGGGACTCAAGTACATTGCTCCCAAAGCTGCGTCTTCCAGTGATATTTATAAAGGAAAGCCATGTGGTGAGGTGGGTCTAAGGTGAGAACAAGGGGTTCACTGAGGTGGGTGTCTTAGTTACTTTTTACTCATTGCTGGGACAAATACCCCACACTCAAAATGAAGGAAGGAAAGGTTTATTTAGCTCACAGTTACTGGAGGCTTCAGTCCATACTCAGCTAGATCTAAGGCAGAGAGGCACATGGCAGAGAGCAGCAGTTCATGGCAGCGGAACAGCAACAATATGGTGACAGAGGCAGCCAACCAATCAGGGCAGCAGAGCAATAGCGAGAGTCTGTCTCTCTGTCTCTCTTTATATTACATTCAGGCCCTCTGTCTCAGCCTATCTCCCTTAGGCTGCACCCATAATCCCAGAAGTACTTAGACTCATAATCCCATCAGTACTAAAACACATAATCCCAGGGATCATCAATCATGCCTCAAACTCTAGAAGTCCTCGCCCAATGATTGCATGAGGCTTTGGGGGGACAACTAGACATAAACCATAACAGTGGGCACGAAGTGTGACAAACCCTGTGGTCAACCAATGAGATTACAAGCACAGGTAAAGTTGATTAAATCCAGGACTGAATGGGGATGCCAGTCAAGCCTCGAGGGGATGTGACAAGCAGGCATAAACTCAGAAGCGGGGCTTTCCCTGTAGGAGGCTGGGTTAGTGACGTCTAGGTATTCTTAAGGTGGAAGCCTTATGTAGAATATCAGTTCTGGATGCCTATCTTTAGGGAGGTATGTGGCTACATTTACTCTTTTTAAAAAGATTAATTTACTTTTTCTATTAATGTGTTTGGTACAGGGTCTCACTACACAGCTCAGACTTACAGTGAGACTCCTGTTTTCAGCCTCCCCAGAGCTGGCATTACAGGCGTACGCCACCACACCCAGACTCCTTCACCAACTCAGCATATGCTGGGGGTGGGGCTGGCATAGCATGTGGGACCAGGAATCAAACCCTGGTCTCTGCGCTTGCCAAAGCAGGCACTTAGTCCGCTGAGCTATCTTATCATCCTGTTTACTCTTTTGTCTTGAGATTCGGCTCCCAGCAGGGGTTTGGCTCTGTCCACAGTTGTAAAGTCATCTTGCCTTCCACACTGTCTCCTTGAGGGCCAGGCCCTGCCTGCCTGCCTATAGAGTTTCTATCTAACTCATTGGGATCAGGGCTGTGGGAGAGGGGTGGTGCCGCAACCCGGGTGGGAGTGCTAACCATCCTGGGGCAGAGTGAGAGAGCCCAGGCAGAGCTTATGCGAGGGAAAGCAGGCCACAGTGGTCGCTCCCTGCTTCATGGCTTTGCTGCCCGCCTGCCTTCCGCATCCCATGAGCCATTTCTCCTCTCTGACTCGCCGTGTCTTGGAGCCAGCTGACCTCGGACCACAAGCCGAGTGAACCTTCCCTTCTGTAACTGTAGGTGGTGGGACCTCTGCTTGGCAAGGACAGAAAGTGACAAAGAGCATGGCAGCCAGTGCCGGGGGGCCTTAGAGAGAGGCTCCATCCCAGGCTGGGCCAGGAAGGATGGCAGGAGCCACAGAGGTTCTGTTTGCAAAGAAAAAATTCAAAAACAGTGAGTGACACAGTCAAAAGGACAAAGGGGTCAAGGTGAAGGATACCCCAGCACCAAAGGGATGATTGAAGTGAGAAGAAATGAGGAGGCTCAAAGCACATCAAACACGTGACAGTGGACTAGACTCTTTCTCCTATAATTTGATACAAAGACATTTTTTTTGATAAACCTTACTTTACAGTATACATATATTTGATGAGAAAATTTTATTTATTTTGAGTTTTTTTGCTTCTTTTTTCAGGACTAGGGACTAAACACAGGACCTTTGTACTGATGTACATCTTCAGCTGTATTTTTTAAAATTTTTTATTTTAAGATAGAGTTTTGCTAAGTTGCTAAATTTCTTGGGCTGAGCTGGCTAGTGATAATCATCCTGCCTCAGCCTCCCAGAGTGGTAAAGTTGTAGAAGGAGCCATCACACCTGGGTAAAACTTCTCCCACTTGCTTATGTAAGTGCTGCAGCCAGGGTTCGATCTCTGGTACTGCATGCCACACTAACCCCACCCCCAAGTGCAGTGAGGCAGCAATGGAGTTCAGGTGTGGTGGTGCACACCTGTAATCCCAGCTCTAGGGAGGAAGAAGTCAGGAGGGTCACTACGAGTCTGAGTTGTGTAATGAGACCCTGCACACTACATACACACACACACACACACACACACACACGCACACACACACACACACACACACGCACACATAAAAAATGATTTAAAAATTTTTTTAATTCATAGACCAGTACAGTGGTAGAATTAGAATAGCATTTCAGTGATACCCAGTGAAATAAGGAATCCAGGACCCTTAGTAGCTGTAGGAACCACTGTAAGAAATGTTGATGGACATTCTCAGTTGGACAGAAGATGCCAGGTACACAGGAACTTATCCTTGTTCAGAATATTGCCAAGGGGTGCCAAGCAGACGCCAGATCCCAGGGAGAAGCACGCAGCTGGCCTCTGTGCCTCCCTTCTATGAAGCTCAACCCGGATCGAAGCAAGCCTCTGGGTGTGACTTTCAGGGACCACCCCACACGGAGGGCCCAGTTAGACACTGCTCCACCAGCAGTGGGGAGCATCCCAGGGGCAGCTGACCTAAGTTGTCTAGTATATTAAGAACAATGTAAAAAGCAAAAACACAGAGACTGGACGTGGTGGTGCGCACCTGTAATCCCAGGGCTTGGGAGACTTGAAAACAGGAGAATCACTATGAGTCCCATCTGTGTAGTAATGCCCTGTAGACCCTGGACTAAGTTAAAAAAAAAAAAAATAGAGGGGCAGATGTAAGTGGAGTGGTACCTAAAAGTGTGCAGGCTTAGGATCCTGATTTCTGCAATTCAACAAATTATTTTTGAAACAGCAAATTTAGGCTATCGTCGATTTATCAGATTTTTTTTTTTCTTGCAGTACTGGGGATTGAACTCAGGCTCCTGTGCTTGCCAGACAAGCACTTTATTCTACTGAGCTATTTCACCAGCCCCCCAGATATTGATTATTAATTGATAGTTAGTCTACAATAATGCTGAATGATTATAAAATAAAAATATATGTCTGAGTTATAAATGCATACTGGAATATTGGATAAAATATCTTCAAATTCTTTAAAAATAAACAGCAGAAAAGGGAAATAATAGATGAAACGTGATTGGAAAATGATGATAATTGTTCATGCTGAATAAGCTCACGGGGATCCATGATTATATCATTCTTTTAACTCTTATATGTGCTCACAATTTTCCATAATAGAAGTTAAAAAACAGTAGGGCTATTAAGAAGTGTTGATTCTTGCAAACACTGAAACTAAAAATAGCCATTCCACCCCCACAAACGCTGAGCCTTAGAGGCTGGAGGCCGTGGGAGGTGTTGGGAGAGGGATGTTTGTTTCTTCCGAGAGACAGCATAACAAGTCCAGAGGGCGCATTTTGCTTTAGTGGAGCCCCAAAGCCAAAACACATGGCATTTCTGGCTGGTTCAGCAAGAGACCCTGTGCCTCAAAGCAAACCAGAGGCATCTAGAGAAACCCAGGCACAGTGTTCTTGTGGATTTGGGGACGAGGTTCAGTCAAATACAGGGAGGCAGAGCCCATGGGCACCGTGTGCAAAGCTGAGGCTAAGTCAGGTTTGTCGGGTGGACTCAGGGGTCGCAAAGATCTAATCAAAGGGAAGCACTCTGTCCTAACCGTCCCTCTCTGAAGTTCCACCGTTAGGCTGGAGGTTGAGGCCACTTCTGTGTCAAAAGACCCACGTGCGTCAGGTTTTGGAGGCATTATCAGAATGTTTCATTCTATTGATTTGATTCCAAGCAGCCCGGGTTTCCTGGTACAAGAAGTTGTGGGCCCAGGCTTGCAACGGTCTCCCAGCATCTAGGCAGTGAGTCCTCTTCTTCCTCACAGTTGCCTCCTGATGTGGGCTCTGATTCTTTTTTTTAAATGTATTTGGTACAGGGTCTCACTGCACAGCTTGGGCTTGTAGTGATCCTACCTTCTCAGCCTCCGTAGCCCTGGGATTACAGGCGTGCACCACCATGCCAGGTCTGGATGCAGGCTCAGTGTTCCTGGGGGTGGGGTTGGGGGACAGGGCAGCAGGGCAGGGTTGGTGGGGCATGTAGCATTGGGGATCGAACCCTGATCCCTGAGCTTGCTATCTTGCTGGCCCTCTGTGAAGCCTGATTGTGAGCTGTAAAAATACAGGTTCCTTGCAGAAGAAAAACACAACAGCGCCCAAGACCGGCCTCGGGTCCAGCTGCCCAGCGCACAAGGTGCGTCTCATTTCCCCATCTTCAGCGGGCTACCACTGGATCTGCGTGTACTTCAGGTTCGGAAAGCCCCAGCCTAGTTAGAGGGAGGCTCCCTTGTCTCATTCCGCACGCAGAAGCGTCCTCGCAGGACTTGCGCACCTACCTATACCTCTTAGAGGGAGCTGACTGCGAGGTCCTCTCTTCAGAATTCACTCCAACAGGATGATTTCTGTTCCAACCTATTTTCTTCCACCTGGAAAGGACTTGCCTAGGACCCACGTGCTTCGAGTGAACCAAGATTTTTAAGGAAGGGTCACCATCCTGCAGCCGGCGTCTTCATCCCAGAAGCGTCCCACCTGCGTTCCCCCAAGCCTGCCATTTCCTCTCCCTTTCTCTAGGGATCCTCTCTGGGGATCGAGGAGAGCGGCAAGGCTAATAGTCGTCACTGCCATACACTTTGCTGCCCCCTAGTGGCAGACCCACAGAATAACACAGTTTTAGGATTACACTTCTAAAACTTAACTCTTTCTGCTTACCTTCTGAATGCTCATCTGTAGTTACTTAGAGCAAAGGGGGTTCCAGAAGCCTTTTCCAGCACTTGTACCTTCCAGAGCTGAGAACATATTTCTCTTGAGAAAAGCCACCCGCTTTGTGCTACTCGGTGACGGCAGCCCTAGGAGACCACGGCCCCAGTCCCATTGTGCGATTCTCTCCCTGGAAGGCTACAGCACAGGCCACAAAGCTGAGACAAAGCCAGGCTCCCGGATTCCTGAACCAGGATGCCTGGTGACTGTACTGCTTCCCGCATGCCTCAACCCAACGGCTCCTCACTAACGCTTGCTTAACGACGCTTCTGAGAATCACACCTCCTGTGAGCCTGTCCTCCGCTGTCGTGGGACAGCACCCAAGTCAGAAGGTGTGCAAGCTGCGCCCAGGCACTGAGCCACGGGGTCGCACAGGCTCTTCGGCGGCCTATCCTGGTCCAAAGCCGAGGCACGAATGCCTCCCAGAGATCAGCCCGGGCCCCACCTTCTTGCCTTTTCCCTGAATCATTACCCCCAGCGCAGCCGACAGCAGAGCCCCTGCACTGAGCTGGCCACAGCTTCCTGCGTTCCTGCTGTGAGGTTTGCAGGGCTCCCTCCGGACGCTTCTCCCAGAGCTCCAGCCTCAACTAACTCGTTTTTTCATTTCTTTACAGTTGAAAAAAGATAAGATTGCAATACCGATGTCTTCTGAAGTGTTACTCAGAAGTAGTTCTGTAATTATATTTATATCCAAAATACTGTAGTGTTTGCATAAAGCTTTTGTCTTTTTGAGACAGGGTCCCACTGTGCAGCTCAGGCTGGTCTTGAGCTCACTTCTGTAGCCCAGGCTGGTGTCAAACTTGCATCAATCCTCCTGTCTCAGCCACCCAAATGCTGGGATTACAGGTCTGTGCCACCATGCCCTGCTTTCACTTCCGCTTATATGGCTTCCAGTAGCGAAATAGACAAAAAAGCAGGAAATAAAATTTTTCTTTACATTTGTTAGGAGACAAAGATCTCTAAAGACTGTTAGCAAAAGGCTATTACACATTCCAAAGTAACACTTTTATTATTATACTTGATCAGTTGTCTGAGGTATAAAAATATCTATTATATTTGTATAAAATTACTTTAAAATTTGCTATAAATAAATACACACATGGTATAAGGAAAATCACACTCTTCAGAACATCAGTTCATACACAGAATTGGACGACACAACTCTTTCAAAATTCCCTGTCCTTATAACCTGTCTCCCAAGAACACAGGTCCCGTCCCTATCTGTGTCAGGGAGCCAGTGGAGAGGTCTGAGAAAAAAGTTTGCCTTGTAAATGTTCCACCAAGTCAAGCCTGGATTTTAGCGTCTCCATCTCAAGATAGGTGACCTGTGGAGCAGAAAGGGTGAGTGGTCAGTGTGAGCCCTGCTGCCTGCAGCCTCCCGCGCGACAGGGCTGGGCGGGGCACAAAGCCCACACTTGCTCCTTCACCGTGTCCCTGCTGTCCAGCGCACAGCTGCGGGGGCATCCAAGCAAGGGGCAAGTACAAGCTTCACCCAGGGCTCACAAGCCAGGACCAAGTCCTAATGCAGGAAATCCCGGGCAAGCAGCAGGCAGGTGGCCAGGCGTTCAGGAGGGGGCGAGGGGAGCCAAGGTGGGCAGAACAGAGGTCCTGGGAAAGCCGGGCCAGGGTCAGCGAGGGCTGTGGGAGAGGGCCGCAGACGCGGAGGGCTGCAGGCTGGCTGGGGCGCGTGGAGTGCCTTCAACTCTAAGGTGAGAGAATTCTTACTCTACGCTGCAGTACTGGAGAAAGAAAGACGGTTTCTGAGAAATGCTGGCATGATTAGTCTGGAGAAGACAAACTAGAAAGGCGCAAGGTGCAGCAGGTTAAGAAAGTTCCCTGACAGACGGGCGGGGAGCAGAGTGGTGGAGACAGAAAAGAGTGCCGTGGCAGAAAGGGAAGGCGCGATCACTACGAGACCCAGCCGCCCACTGGGATGGAATCCTTCAGAGCTGCAAACTTGCAGATACGGAGACAGCTCAGTGGCGTGAGTGCCTGCCTGGTAAGTACAAGGTCCGCAGTTCAATCCCTGGATCATTTATTTATTTATTTATGTGAGGGGGTGGGGCTGGCACAGCATGCGGAACCGGGGATTGAACCCTGGGGTTGTCTAAACTTGCCTGAGCAGGTGCTTTAGACCCCTGAACTATCTTGCCAGCTCCATTGATCTCTGGTATTAAAATAATAATAATAATAATAATAATAATAATAATAATAATAATAATAATGAAGGCTTAAAACAATAAACAAGCAGCGAGAGAACCAGGGTCCATGCATTTACCATGGCCCACCAGTGACTTCCTTCCACCATTCCCAGTGAAGGCAGAAACTTAAAGCCCTCTTAAATATTAAGGGCAAGTGAACAGCCTGGTCTTTCTGGGTTACCTTGTCCTCTCCCAAGAGATCAGAGATAAATGAAAATAAAGGCTAGCTATTAATTCGCTAATGTTAAGAGCTGAGCTAGGGGCAGCTTTAGCATCATTAGCCAACCATGGTAGGTGTGTTACTTTTTCTTTTAAGAAAAAAAAAGATGTTAATGTAGAGGTTTTTTTTCTGTTTTGTCTTCTTGAGACAGGGTCTTGCTGTGCAGTTCAGGCTGGCCTTGAGCTCACTTTTGTAGCCCAGGCTGGTCTCGAACTCACACCCATCCTCCTGCCTCAGCCTCCCAAGTGCTGGGATTACAGGCGTTCACCACCACACACGGCTAAGAGCTGTTTTTATCTTCCTCTTTTTTCTTTTTTTGGTGGTAGTGGGCACTGGGAGACTGAACTTGGGGCCTTGTCTTGAGTTGTTTTTTACTAGATTAAAACCTGTGTTCCCATGAACCTGCAGCACAGGCGCTGCGGAGAAGTCAGTGGGCTCTGGGCTGCAGTTCGGTAATCGGCCATGCGGTTTGCCTGGGTCATAGAATGCTAGGTGTGTGCCCTATGCTCTACCTTTGACCATTTTCGACCTCTCAAAGCACAAGGCTTAAGACGACCAGCAGAATCACACAGTGAGACTTAAACAGGACCTCAGACTCTGCTCCAGGAGGCTGTGCGCTGTGAAAACAGCCTAGGCCGGAGGAACCCCCAAGCAGCCAGGGCCCATGAGGACTTGAAAACTAATCTCGACCTGACTTGCACTGCAACTGTGACAGGTGCACTGTGCCTTGTAAACAAGTGTGGTAAAAGAGAGAAGCATTAGTCCTGCCACGCAGAGTGACCCCACCCACACCCTCATAGTTGTGTAACTCGGGACTCTCCAGAAAGAGGGGTCGGGAGGAGAAACCCCGCCCCTGGCCCCACCAACTATCTTCTCAGCTCTGTCCAGTGTGTTCCTCAGACTCTCCTGTGTTTCCTCGGCAGAGTGCTAGGGCCCTCCTGGCTGCGCCGCCTAGTTCAGGAAGAGGAAGCGGCTCAAAAGGACCGGCCTAAAATTCTGCTCTGCCTCAGGAGGAGCAACCGTGCCGGGGAGGGGCCAAGCTGAAGCAGGAACTGCGTTCAGACCCCGCGAGTGACACCAGCCCTAAACAGCTGATCTCCCGAGCTTGACCTACCTGGACGACATGATAGCCAAGCAGCCGCAGGTGTCTCTGCTTAGCAGCTTCCTTTCCTAGTAAGTGGCAGCTGTTAGAGCAGAATCTGCTCGGCCCGTCAACGCACAGCGCGATCCTGAGAGGTCCAAATGCACAGAGAAACTGATTGGTGACAGCATTCAAAATTAAAATTTAAATACTGTCACTGCTAGAATTTACTTGGGCCTTGGCTAGTCTTATGTGCAAGCATAAGGTTAAAATAAATCACAAATGGGTCAATGCTTAATCTGTTGAAAAAGTATCCAGTTTTGTTAATGTTTATAAAACATTGCAAAGATTTGTAACAACGATACACTGAAACAGCATTTTCATCTCCAGGATCATGTCTGTTTTTTCACTTTACTAAGAAAAGTGTTTCTTGGGCCAGCGAGATGGTTCAGCAGTCTAGAGCACCTGCTCAGGCAAGCTTAGGCAACTGCAGGGACCGAGGTTCAATCCCTGGCACCACATGCTGCGCCCTCCCCACCCCCAGGGTAGGCTGAGCCAGCCATAAAAAAAAAAGAAAGGTTTTGCTTAACTTTAACAAGTCTTTTAACAGGAAAAGCCACGGGTCTTCTGTACCTTTTATGGACATCTTCGCTGACTGTAAATGGTAATACAAATCCTTCTTCATCTAATTTAATTTCAATATCTGGGGAGAGAAGAAAGGAGAGGGGCTTTCTGCGCTACCCGCACCACACTCCTCTGCATTCTCCTCCACACTGTGTTTATCACTGGGCGAAGACTGCAGCACAACAACCACAACCAGACAATGGTGACCTCGTTAGTTTGATGATCAAATCAGCCTCACAGTAAGAAGGCGCAACAGTGCCAACATGAGGAGCGGGTCCCCCAAGCACCTGTGCACCTGCTTTCTACTCTGTAACAGTGGAGGAGATCTTTCAGTGCAGAGTGAAACAAACCGTCAGAGCAGAGACGCCCACCCAACTCTAACGGCGCAGCTGGCGTGAGGTGTCTCAGGGCAGGCAGAGCACTCTGAGCGCCCCCATGGGGCCCACAGCACCGGGGAGCTCGCCCTGCAGGGCCCCCGCTCTGCTGCTGCTCTTTGCTAAGCAGTCCAGTGAAGAAGAGTGGCATGTGATCCCTGAAGCCTCGGCGCTACCATCCTATAGGACGTGATTTTCTTTTACTCATCAATTTGAAAGGACTACAGGGCCAGAAGGACACGGAGCCTGGCGAGCACTGTAACACAGACACGTGTACAACAGTCACGCGCTATCTGCTAGGGTAGCCACGAGCCACGCAGATGTGTGGCTGGAAAAATAGCTCAGTGTGATTAAAGAAATGAATTTTGACTTTTAACTTTCTATAGCCACTGTGTGAAGGCTGCAGTACTTGGACAGCACAGGTCTAGATTATGATGGCAGCCAACATTAACCGAGCATTCCCTGAGGTCCAGGTATTATTATTTAATTGAATCCTTTAATCTTGGCGACTATCATTCTTTCTTTCATTTTACACGTGAGAAAACCAGCAAGAAAAGGTTATTGGCCAGGCATGGTGCACACCTGTAATCCCAGCACTCGTGAGGCTGAGGCAGGAGGATCAATGTGAGATTAAGACCAGCCTGGGCTACAAAAGTGAGCTCAAGGCCAGCTTGAACTGCACAGCAAGAACCTGTCTCAAAAAGACAAAAAATAAAAGAAGGAAGAAAAGGTAAAAATGTGTACCTCGGACAGATTCTGCTCTGGGCTAGTATGTGAGCCTCAAAGCCAGGGGCTCTCAATTCTGCAGCCCTCCTGATGACCACTCCTCCAACTGCCGTGGAGGAAGGTGCGATGCCACTCTGCATTTCCAGAGGCCTTCAGTGGCTCCCAAAGGCCCAGTGAGCCCAAAGAGGACCTGGCGCTTCTCAGGTCCCCGCACCGCTTGCATTGCTTACCTATGGTGTAACAGTGAGGCGTTAGCACCCGTGAGGCGAAGTAGGTTCTTGCTCCTAAGAGGTCAATCAGCGCGGCTTTCACAGATTTACAGAGGTGAGAATCCACTGGGGTCTCCAGGGAACAGCACGGGGTAAGAAAGGATTTCACTAGGAACTTAGGTAAAAGGTGCGGACCCTAGAAACCATATAAACAAATAGGAAAAACAAAAATCAGATAAAAAAATCAGAGAATAAGCTGGACATGGTGGCACAGGCTAATAATCCCAGTGCTTGGGAGGTTGAGGCAGGAGGATCGATGTGAGTTCGAGACCAGCCTGGATATAAAAGTGAGCTCAAGGCCAGCTTGAGCTGCACAGCGAGACCCTGTCTCAAACAGACAATAAATAAATAAATAAATAAGATAAAATAAAATAAATAAATAAAATTCAGAGAATAAACTGAAGGATACTGGGGCATAAGTTTGGTGCAAAATTACTTTTAGGCACCATTTCGTTCCCCAGGAGTTAGGGCAGATTGCTTTGTCACCACTCTTATGGCTTTTATACTGCGTATTAGAAAAGCCTTTTTCTATTTCCAAGTTAAAAGATCTTGACCCTTGTACTTTCTTTTTTTTTCTTTTGCGGCACTGGGCATTGAACTCAGGCAGGTACTTATGCCGGTGAGATATATCCACTTTTTTAAAATGCCATTGAATGGTCTGCCATGTTGCCCCATGCCAGAGTGCGCTGAGACTGCAATGGAGACTGGGTGTGGTGGTAGGCGCCTGTAAGCCAGCTCTTGAGAGGCTGTAAAGAGGCAGATCACAATCTAGTAGTGAGACCCCGAACACCCTGTTGACCTTTCCCTAAAATACAAAAAAAAAAAAAAAGCAAAGCCAATGTAAAACATTATTGTTAAATTTCAAAGTCTAAAAATCTTTGGAAAAAAAAAAAAAAATAAAAATCTTTGGAAAAAAGTGATTGGTCACCATAAGGAAAGAAGGAAAGAGGAAGGGAAGCAGAAGGAAAAAGGAGAGAGAGAGAGAGAGAGGTGGACGGAGAGAGAGAAAAGGAACATATACAAGAACACTCCTAGTTTAAACACACCTTTGGGGACATAGCTCAGTTGGACAAGTGCCTGCCTGGCAAGTGCAAGGTTGTGATTTCGAACCCTGGTTCCACAAAAAAAAGAAAAAAAAAAAAATAAATAAACAAGGCACCTCACCTCTTTGGAACTATTACAGTTGCTTTAAGGGCTACATATATCCCAAACAAATTTTTTTATATAAATTAGGCACAGGGTCTACAGGGTGTTCAGGGTCTCACTACATAGATCAGCCTCACAGTGGTCCTCCTGTTCTCAGCCTCCCAAGTGCTGGGATCACAGGTGCACTCCACTACGCCCAGTCTCAATGGGCCCCGGGGGTGGGGAGTGAATTGTGCAGCTGAGCTCTGCCTAAGCAGGCACTTTAGTCCACTGAGTTATCTGGCTGGTCCTTAGCTTTTAACAGTGGAAAATAAGATAAAATTGACACTTCAGCTTAGTAAGGGAAGTTATTAATATAATAAGTGGTTCTGGCAAACTTGTTATCCGTGGGGAGAAGAATTAAGCTAAGTTTCTATATTATCCATCACTGACAATAATAAATCCCAGGCGATAAAAGGTGGTAACCATAGGTTTTTTTGGTGACCATAATTTTAACAATGCATTGTATTCTTTAATTTTGCAGGAGAGATTTTAATTGTAATCACCACAGAAATTAGTATGTTAGACCATGAATAAGTTAATGACACAGTGCATGTGTTAATACACGATAGAATGACTTAATATGTGCATTACACAACAATGTCAACAACACATTTATAAATCCTACTGTCAATTAGAATGCATAAAAGGTTAAAAAATTTCAGGCAATTAAAATTTAAGTAAAATAAGAATAGAAGGGTGGGGCCAGGGAGCATCAGGCCCTGTCTGGCAAGTACAAGGTCCCGAGTTTGATCTCTGGCACAAAAACAAAACAAAACAAAACCCCACAAAGAATAACATTATCTTAAAATGTCTATAAAATATTTAGTAGTGGTGAAATATTTGTGTGGTAGAAAAAAGACAAATTCCACTAAAGGAAACTCAAAAATTTGTTATGTCATTAACAACAGTAGGTTTTAAAAAAAATAATAAAAAATTACAAACCAGGCCAAAACTGTATGCCACATACATACAACTTAGTATCTGCTTTACCATGCATCCCTACAGAAAGACAATCCAACAGGAAAGAGCCAAGTGCAAGAGATAATTCATGGAAAGTGGAAATGGCCAGTGAACACCTGAGAATGTGAAAAACTTCACCATTACAACTTGAGTCACTTTTTTCTTTTTTGGCAGGACTGGGGTTCGAACTCATGACCTTGTACTTGCCAGGCAGGCTCTTGTGCCACAGAGCTATCTCCCCAGCCCCTACGATTACTACTTGAAAGTGTGACAGGTCATGGCCCTGTGCACGGAGTGGCGAGGGGCTACAACGCGGCTGCAGAAGCAGGTGACCGAGGGCTCCCTTTGTTCACGGTGCAGACGCTGAGCAAGGGGAAGTCTGTCAGCATCTGTCCCAAACCAATCCAATAATCCCACTTTCAGTAATCTGGTCTACAGATTTAAAAATCAAAATGCTCCGGGGTGGTAAGGTACACAAGGACGTTCCCCATGGCGGTTGACGGCCACAAAAGTTGGCGAAGACCGGAAGCACTTTAATGGTGGGGGGGCAGAGTAACTATCACATATGGTCATTTTCTCTCTTAAGACAGAAAACTTGATTTGTACTGATGGGACTCCTGGAGCACTCTTATACTGAGCAGGAAAGTAAACTGTACTTTGTTGACTTCGGCCCATTCCATTAAAAGTAAAAGGTTAGAGGATATTTGTAAGCATGTGTCTGTATCTGCCTATAAGAACTGCTACTGAGAGCTGGACAGATAGCTCTGTGGACTGAAGTGCCTGCTCAAGCAGAGTGCAGAGGCCAGGGTTTGGTCCTTGGTGTGCCTTGACAGCCCCACCCCTGGGGTGCACTGAGATGGTGATTGAGACGGGCATAGTGGTACACACCTGTAATCTCAGCACTTGGGAGGCTGAAATCAAGAGCATCTCTATAAGTCCCATCTATGTAGTGAGACCCTACAGACTTTGTACTAAATACATTAAAAAAATAAATAAATAATTTCTACTTTTTTTTTTTTTTTTTTAGTACTGGTAATCAAACTCAGACCTTGCGGCTTGCCAGGCAGGTTGCCGGGCACCTGAGCCATATCCCTGGCCCTGTTTAAGCTATTTTAAAGAAACTAAAGGTTTTCCATTCTTCTACCTGTCTCCAAAATCAGGTACTCTTGTGTTCAGAGCACGGAGGACCGGGCAGGTATGGCAGGCTGGTGGGCCCACGTTGGATCCAAACTGAGGAATAGATGGATTGGCCAGGACAGCACTACCTGGCATTACACACTCCCCTGAACTGAGCTCTGCCAGATGACAGGGAAACTCCTGGCTTGGCTTAGAAAGGTCCTCAGACATAACTTAGGGTCTGTTCATCTCATAGATTTACGCTTTGACAATGAATACCATACCACAGAGCCTCTGGAAAAACCTGGGTGTGCTGCTGTGACCTTCACACTTGGCGAGGATGTCTACGGACCCTAAAGAGCAGAAGGTGGGTGGTCTGGGACAAGATCCCAGACATGGCATTGATCTGTCAGAGTAAAGATGACACGGTGACAACTAACGTCATGTAAGCACGTGCCCTGGTTTCTAGTGAGGATACTGAGACAGAACCAACAGGAAGCAAACCGATCATTTCAGAGAGGACAGAAGAACAGCGGCTGCCACAGGAGATAAAGTCACTCTGCACAGCCATGGCTTTACCTTATAGGACGGGCACTCCAGGACAGAGGTGAGGAAAAGCTGGGTCAGCCGTGCCAGACTCAGTCTGTCCACGTCGGACTCGTCCCCTGAAACATGGAGCACACTGTCAGCTGCCCGCGGAGAATGCGCAAGGAGGGACAGAACGCTGTGGGTGTGCACCGGCCTACTCGCGCTGCAAGCGAGCGACGAATCTCAGGGCGACATTAGGAAATGAACTTGTTAGACTTAATTGTGTGCTGTTCTCCTGAACAACACAACTTGGAAGAAGCCAGAGCTTCTTCTCACTAGCACATATAAGTCCAAGCGACACATTTGTAGAATTATTAGAAATCTTCATTAATTATGGAGAGCCAGAAACATGACAATCTGAGTGGTCCTGAAATAAGATAAACGATATCACCTTTTCTCAAGAGGCTACAGTTGCTCGCTCATCAAAGGTTAAAGTGGTTCTTTCCGCAGGCACCCTCACGGGTCACAGGAGTGCTCTGACACCCCGCCAGCAGGCATCTGTTTATGTGACAGTGACATTGCCTCCCTCCCGCCATCCATGACCCCAGCATTCTGTAGCTTGGTGTGTTTTATGCTAGGATTTGTAACTTCAGATCACTCCTTCAGAGTTTCATGGAAGAAAACATCTGGGTAGAGCACTCGCTGAACAGAAAGAGTACCCACGTGATCTGAGAATGCACAAGTGAAAATATTAATTGTGCCCAACTGGCAGAATAGCCAACTCACCTTGCAGCTGTAGGAGAAAGAAAGGGCTGAATATCTTTGCCATGAAGTTGACTGGATGGCATTCGACGAGTGAACAGGAATGGAGAACCCGCAGGAGCATTTTGGGTGGAAAACGATTGAAATCACTGAGCAGCACATTTTCTAGCTTCCTAAAGAAAGCCTGGGCATTTGGGGGCAAATAATTGAGCTTGCCGAACGGTTCGATCAACTCAGAAATCTGTGCAGGTGAAAACTTTTCTGATTGGCACACAAAAGTTTCTGCCACGGCATTCAGAATGGGTTTCGAAAGGATCTGTCTCCTGCCGCAGTACTCTGTAACCTGACTGACCACCTCAGGGTCCAGGCTGAGGCAGTGTGAAGCTACGTGCTTCTCTAGGGCGCTTGTAAAAAACCTATCGCTGTGTCCAAAGTATTTGAACGCCTCCAAGACCATCCTGAGTTCTTCACTGGTGAAACGATGAATGTACCTCACGACATATCTACCCAATTTTATGATCAGGGGGAGCGCTGGAGTTTGATCAAGAGCCATGAGGGCAGCCAGAACTTGGCTAATGGACTCAGGACTCAGGTAGGAAACAACGGAAAGACATAAGTTATTTATCCTATTTAAAAACGTTTGGTGCTGGTCTGCCTTTTCAGCGCAGGTCTGCAGTATTCTATAAATAGCCACAATATTTTCTGGAGTAAACATTTCCAGTTTTTTTCCCTGAAGTTGATGTATAATCAGTTCGAGTGTCACACAGCCTGGACCTTGCAGTGCAATCAGGGTTTCCCCAAGAACACAAAGATCAGAGGCTTCCAGGACACCAGCCTGGAGACGATTCTGGCATTCTGCTACCAGGTTCAGGATCAGGCCACACCCACGGTCCACAGGCATCAGAATCAGAGCTTGCAAAGCAGTCACCAAGGCCGTGCTTGACAGACAGGCAGGCTGTTCTTCAAACCGGAAGCACAAAGCTTGAAAGATGTCACTCTCCAGAATTTCCTTTGGCAGTCTTTGATCCGCGTCTCCTTTTGCCACTTCACAAATGCGCTGTAAAGCTCCTGCGGCCATCGTATCAGGCAAAATTTCTGGTGCACTTATGAAACTTAACACCTCTTCCCATGAAGTGAGGCTGTTTAGTGTCCTATAAAATGTCTGTTCGTCTTCCTGGTTAAGATTTTGGTCAAGCCTGTCCCAGTGGCGTACTTGAGAAAACCCTTGTTCCCTGAAGGGGTGAAGGTCATTTCCATTTTCTGAATGGAACTTTTTCCTACAGGCAGTATAGGACACCACTTTTAAAGGTCCAGGCTGTAGGGAACAGAAACAACCATGCAGGTGCCCCTTAACCACCTTGTTAACACGACTGACCGGGCCACTTTTCAGAGCAGCCAGAGCTCCGTACACTGGGATGCGGGCTAGATGGCGGAAGTTCCTCCTCCACAAGGTGATCAATGCCATGCCATCTGATTCTGAGCTCTTCTCAGTTCATAAAGAAAGAATGATAAAATGCAACATGAACATCACTCAGTAAAACATCAGTACCTATAAATCTAAGGACACAGACATACAAATAGACATTTCTCACTAAAATAGAAGGAACTGCCAGGTTAGTAGGCTGAGCTGTAAAAGGCTCAAGTCAACAGCTTCCGACACTGCCAGTTCTGATGATAAACCACTACTATTATGGAATATTGCTCTATGCATACAACTCCTTTCTCTTAGCTCAACGAGAATATTTGTGCCAACAGTGTTCAGAAAAGTTATGTCTGTATCTTGTACTCTGAACAACTACTATGGAGACAATATGCATTGCATTAATTATGGTGCCTGTTCTACTGACGTGTTTTGAAATTGTCTCAGTAATTTCTTATTAAAAGTAGTAAAAATAGGGCCAGTGAGATGGCTCAGTGGTCTAAAGCGCCTGTGGAGGAAACTTAAGGCCAGCGCTGCAACCACTCCTGGATCCCTGGCACCACATGCTGCGCACCCCCACCCCAGGGCGGGCTGAGCCAGCCATAGCACAAATAAATGAGGTCTAAGAGAAATAAATAAAAAAATCTTTTTTTAAAAAAAGGTAATAAAAAAAGAAACAGGAAAAGAAATAAAATAGAAGTAACTAAACAACAAGTGCTGTATTTTTTCTGATCTCAAGTGTAGAAGAGCCCCTATCAACTAACAGCAATCACTATTGCTTGTCAGGCTCTGTGCATTACCCTGTACAAACTCAATACTTTCATTATTATATAGCTGAGGAAGATCTTAAACTAATCTGAAAATTACTTGGGCTCATTTATCCTGCTAGTAAGACAGAGTAGGGGCTGAAACACAAGGGGTCGGGGTCTACAGGTCTTGCCTTTTTTTTTTTTTTTTTTTTTTTGCGGGACTGGGATTCGAACTCACGACCTTGCACTTGCCAAGCAGGCACTTGTGTCACGGAGTTATCTCCCCAGCCCCTCTAGGTCTTGACCATGGCTCTCCCGCGCTGGTTCGGCTGAAAGAACTGCCTTGGATTCCAAGAAACTCTCTAGTGCACGGGCAAGAAGGCAAAATTCGGACAAGTCAGGCCAAGGCGTCTAGAAAGCCCGGGGGTGCAGGGCAGCCGACCCGGTTGGAATGCGGCTACGACGGAGGAAGGACCAAGGAGGGAGGGAGGCAGAGCAGGGGAGAATAGCCGCTGGGGCTCGGGATACGAGTGTGTGCGACGCGGGATGCAGAAGCACACTGGAAGGAGCCGGGAGCCCCGCGCAGGCGTGGGTCAGCGCCGTGAGTAGGCTCAAGGCGTGCAGCACTGGCATGCTTAGTCAGGCTGAAAGTCCGCGTGGACGCTTACCAAGCCGCACCGGGGCTCCTCCGACAGCACTAGGACTTGGCAGAGCCTCGCCGGCCACCGTACCCAAATGGGAACCACGCATGCGCAGAACCGGGGACTCGTCCAGATACCGCCCACATTCAGCGTGCTGTGATAGGCTGGGATCTCTCCGGAGCGTCCTATTGGTTCTGAGTACCGAGCATGCGCAATTAGTCCTACGCCGACCTGTTGGGCGCGCACTTGGGAGTGCTGGGGTCCGCGCGGGTGAGGACCTTGGTGGCAGCTGGACAGGCCCAGCGGGGCAGCGGCTGGCAGTCGATGAGGTTAGCCGGCTTGTTCACGTGATCCCATGCCCACGCCCTACGATTTCCCGCCCCGAGGCGCCCGCGGTGGACGGGTTTCGGACCCTGACACAGGCAACTCCGAGGAGGGACAGTGTTAGCTGTCTCAGGGCTTTCCTGGCTGACAGCGGTGCCCGCCGGTGCAGTTTCTGCGTGTCACTCGCTCGGCGCGCTCGCCTCCGCCTTGTCAGGTACCCGGAATGCCGGGGATCCTGCTGGTCCCCAAGGGTTTCATGAGTGACATGCAGTGTAGTTCATTTGTGGCTTGATTTGCCCCTAGATGGCCCCGAGGTACCTTCACCAACATCGAAGATTTTGAATCGTGGAAATTTAAAAATATGTACTTTTTTTGTAAAATTTTTTTTTGTTACTATTTTCTTTTTTTATTTATGTTATGGCCGGCACATCCTGCTCTGGGGGTGGGGCTGGCGCAGCATGTGGTGCCCTGGTTGGAACCACAGTGCCTGTGGTTGCCTGAGCTTGCCTTAAGCAGGTGCTTTAGGCCGCTGAGCTATCTTGCTGGCCCAAAAAGAACATGCGCTTTCATTAAATTTTGTACTGTAGTTAATTTTTACTTAAGAGTTATGATGATGCAAGGACGAGGAACCTTATAATTTTAATGGAAGTTGTACCTCTTTGTTTGGGAGACAGGGGTGTCTCAATAGACCAGGAGGCTGGCCTTGAACTTGCTGTGCTCCTCCTGCTCCTGTCTCCCTACAGCTGGGATTACAGGCATGTGCCACCGTACCCAACCTACCAGATTTTGAAACAGAGGATAGAAAAGGTGTCTAAATCTAAACAAAATGCTGTCTACATCTTTTAAGCAATGCTGAGCTGTAAGCTTTGCGCAGATGCTGTACATGTGTCACACCCTTAACCTGGTAGGTGTCAGGATCCTCATGGTAAGGACAAAGGAATTGAGATACAGAAGAGCCGAGTGAGTTGTCCACAGATAGAAAGGCTGATAGTCTCATTTGGGAGCCATTGGATCAGAGTTTGATTTTCACATTCTCTGTAATTTGGTGAATTCTTTCCTGTTTCATTTCATTTAAAATTAGTATCTAATAGATTTAGACAAGGCTACCTCATAGTATGTCTGGATATTATTGCCTTGTTTTTTAAAGATCAAGGAAGACGTGGTATGTACAGGCCACTCATTAAGGACATTTCTTTTTCCCATTTCTTCCTATGTCACCTCCGCAGTGATAGCTCGTCCCCTCTGGTGATGAGGAGGTTCCTGTTACTGTATGCCACACAGCGAGGACAGGCAAAGGCCATCGCAGAAGAAATATGTGAGCAGTCTGGGGCGCATGGCTTTTGCGCTGATCTTCACTGCATTAGTGAGTCAGACAAGGTAAGCGCTCTCCTTGGTGTGGACTTACTGCGCCACACACTTCCAGGTATCTTGGTTGGGAGATAGTGTTTGTTTTTTTTTTTTTTTTTTTGTCTTTTTGAGACAGGGTCTCGCTATGCAGTTCAGGCTGGCCTTGAGCTCACTTTTGTAGCTCAGGCTGGTCTCGAACTTGCACCAATCCTCCTGCCTCAGCCTCCCGACTGCTGGGATTACAGGCGTGAGCCACCACGCCCGGCTGATAGTGTTTGTTAAGTGACACAACAGGACACTAAATGCCACTGCAATCTTCTTGTAACAGAGACTTATTTTAGCAGCTCTGCTGTAAGATTCCACCAGTGTGCTTCTTAAACAGAAGTGTAGGTTTGCATGTGGCAAGGCAGTCTCAGAAGGGAAAATGGGCAGCTGCTCCTCGGCCATTGATGGGCTGCGGAAGAGGCCTGGTGCAGCTCACAGAGGGGCCATGAGAACAGATGCGGCATTGGTGGGCACATGTGTGCCTTCTACCTTGGGAACCTCGGCATCCCACATCAGCTAGGTTATTTTCTGAGAGAATTTAAAGCAGTAGTGTAATCACCTGGGGAAGATCCAGCTGGGCTGAGCCCTAAGAAATGCTGCGACGATTTGTCTGGACATTGAGTACTTTTCTATAGAGGGTCCAGGGTTAGGGTAGATAAAGCCTTAACGTTTCTTGTTTTCTGATATTCTTGTTGTTGTTTTCTTTCCGGGACTTGAGACTGAACCCAAGGCTTTCAGGCTGAGCTCCAGGCCCAGTCTATTTTTTATTTTTCATTTTCTGACAAGTTTTCTTTAAGTGGCCCAGGCCCAACCTGCAGTCCCCCTGGAGCTGTGTCCCAGAGTACTGAGATCATAGCTGTGCCCTGATGTCCTCGGCTCTGTTCTTCTTTCAATTTTATTTTTTTCTTTTTAGTGCCTACTATAGTATAGCGTAGTAGGCTTTTTTTTTCACTTTTTAATTAGTTTTAATAAGAAATGACAATGAGACAGTTCCAAAACACGTTTATAGGACAGCCACAATAATGCAGTGCATATTGTTGTCTTCATAGTAGTTGTTCAGAGTGCAAGGTGCAGACGTCATAACTTTTCTAAACAATACTGGTACAAATACTTCTTCTCATTGAGCTAAGAGAAGGTAGCTATAAGTATAGTCCAGTATTCCATAATCTTAGTGGATTATCGGCAGAGCTGGAATGTCAGAAGCTGTTGATGTGAGCCTTTCATAGCTCAGCATACTAATCTGGCTTTACTTTTTATGCTGCGTGGGTAAACTTTTCTGCTGGGTGGTTAAGGCGAAGTTAAAGCAATCTTCTTTCAGCTTGCTGAGACTTCTGAGTAGTCTTTTTCCAGACGGGTCAGGTGATGACAGTTAGTTGGGGAGGGGGCTTTCTTCAGCCTGGTGATAGACTGGCCACCAAGTAGTTTGACTCACTTGGGCACTTGGAAAGTGAGCTTGCCAGTGTCCCTCACTCAGTTTTACGCCCTCTGCGACCTTCACAAGACTCAGGTGGGAGCAATGAGGCAGGCGCAGCACAGATGCGTCGTCACCCCAATGGTCTGCTTCCTGCATACAGCACTGTGGTGCTGCTTCCTGAGGACCCCATCCGTCCCACCGACGGGCAGGCTCTGTCCCTGAATGGTGACTTGAAACTGACGTATGGGATGGTGCTACTGGATGGACCACAGCCTCGATCTGTTACAGGGAGCGAGTCCGGCCCACCGAGTAGCCCGGCAGGCACTAGCCCGGCTGGCACTAGCCCGACAGAAAGGGGAATGGGAAGGCTTTCTTTTTTTCGCACCACTTGGCCGTGCTGTTGCTGAGTGGCCTGTCTAAGCTGCTCATCACTTCTGTTGAGGAGATAGCTGGCTCTCCTTCCTAGTTCCCAGCAGCCCTTTCCAAGGTTACTTGCCCACACTGTGCAGAGCTTAACATGTATCCTCTGCAGTGTTTTAACACTGTTAGCTCAAGCTCTCAGCATGCGGATGTGCAGGTGGGGACTGGGAGTGCTGCTCAGTGAAAAAGCACACACTTAGCATGTGTGAGGCCCTGGCTTCAGTCCTCAGCACCCCAAAAGTAAAATAAAGGGAGTTCTTTGGGTCCTAAGTAGGCTATGCTTGTGGGCAGTAGAGTTAATGGAGTGCTAAGAAGGAATGGTGAATGCCCTATTTTAAGGACACTTGCATAGGAATTAGAGGGGAGACTTGATTTATGGGACTTGGAAGCCCCTCGAGCTGGGTCTGGCTTCACAGCGCGTCACACCTGCAGCTCTGTGGAGCCCCGAAGGAACGAGGAGCTGTTCTGAATCACTGGGCCCTGAGAGCTGGGGACTGACCAACACCTTGAGTCGGCCAGCTTTAAAACGCCTCATGTGCGTCTGCCTTTGTGGTATGTGTATGCTACGGGCGGCAGTGTTGCTGGACATGTCACAGCGTCTGTGTCCTTAGGTGTATTGGAATGGAAATGAGTTGGGGAGGAATCCTCTCTTTGCTACTCCTTCCTTGCCCTTCTGTTCTTCTCTTGGTCACCTAAGTATCTCATTTCCTCATCTCTGAATTGTACCCTTTCCTACCCTTGAGATCACTGTGCTTGTCTTTTTGACTTCTTGTTTTATTGTTTTAAAAAGAATTAAAAAAATATTTAAAAAAAAAAAGAACATTAGAAATGATACACGGGAGGCTGAGGCAGGAGGATCGGTGCGAGTTTGAGACCAGCCTGAGCTACAAAAGTGAGCTCAAGGCCAGCCTCAACTGCATAACGAGACCCTGTCTCAAAAAGACAAAAAAAAAAAAAAAAGAAATGATACAGAATTTGACTAAACAAAATAATAGAAATTTACCAATGGTGGTTGTATTGTATATTGTTGTCTTCAAATTAGTTATTTGGAGTACCAGATATAAGTATGCAAAAATTGATCAAAAAGTTGTAAAATTAAAAAAGAACAAAAAATTAGCATTAGCTGTTCCTTTCAATAGACCAGCAGTACAATTATCCAGTGTATATATTTCTTACTTATATGAGGAATACAAGACAGAGGAAAATACGCTGGTCCTCCTTCCTGGCGGGTGTGCTCCGCCACAAATATGTACACGCACGCAGCACTAGGTGCCTGACTCGCTTGCTTTGTCTTGCAGTATGATCTCAAAACAGAGACAGCGCCTTTGGTTGTGGTCGTCTCTACCACCGGCACTGGAGACCCGCCTGACAGCGCCCGCAAGTTTGTTAAGGACATACACGACAAGAGCCTGCCGCCAGATTTCCTTGCGCACCTGCGTTATGGATTGTTAGGTAACCAGCTAGATTTTTTTTTTTTTTTTTGCGGGACCAGGTTTCAAACTCACGACCTTGCACTTGCCAGGCAGGCGCTTGTACCACGGAGCCATCTCCCCAGCCCCCAAGCTAGATTTTAAAGATGTGTATTTTTTCAAATCATGAGATGTAAAAGTATGGCTCCTTTATTTTTTACATAAATTCTGGGTATAAACAGAATAGCTCATGTGCCATCGTGTAGAAGCGCATCCTTGCCTTCACGGGAAGACCTCAGCGCGCCCTCCTGAGCAGCTGCCCTAGCCAATGGTGCCCCTCCTCAGGTCAGCCACGAAGCGTTTGCGGGCTGTCTGCGTAGACTTCACCTCCAGACTGCAAGGCAGTGGGTGAAGAAGTTGCTTCTTGCCGCCTCAGGCCTGATAGCAACTGTGACCACAAGCCCCCCAGGCTCCTCGGTCTTCCTGATCCCTTTTGTGTCCAAGAGCCAGACCTCTAGGACAGTGGCTTCCCAGGCCCCACTGGACCTCAAGGTTAATGGGCGGGGGCTTCTGAATGATCCTGTGCTTGGCCACCACCTGTGATTCCGACATTCTGGAATGGGCTGTGCCATTACTATTTTTAAAAGCTCCTTGGTAACAGCGTACATCTCAGGTAAAGCACTCTGGCCAGAGGCTCTGTGGAGCACAGGAAAATGACGACACCTGAGAGGGAACTGAGGCCTGTTCTTCACTTGCTGTCCATGTGGTTCAGCCTTAGAGATTATTTTGGGGGCACAGCATGTAATTCTTTTTTTTTTCCTTCAGTACCAGGGATTGAACTCAGGAACTTGCCAGGCAAGTTATTCCACTGAGCTATCTCCTGGCCCCCCATTGCGGGCACAGCAGCATGTAACAAGTACAAGTTTCACTTTGTTAACTGATCAGAATCATCAGTTTATACCTCTGATGAGGATCTAGCATGGGTAGCCTGCCCACAAGTATGTTTCATAATATTTACAAGTTTGTTAAATTGAAGTTTTTCTAGTTTCTGTGTTTTCAAGTATGCCCATGTGCTGCTTTGGAAATCCCTCAGAGCACGTATAAAGACAGCAGTGAAGCCCAGTGGGTCATTCTGGTTAGCACCGGGCCCTGTAGTTTCTGACTCCATTCTTGGAAAAGAGCATGGGGTGATTAAGCAGCTGAGAACCCAGGGCTTTGAGGATCAGGGTTTCCCCAGTTACCAGATGTTACTGCTTTCTTACATGGAATAGAAGGAAATCCTCACTCCACACAGCAAGGAGGGCAGCCACGGGGTTTGGCATGTCGCCTCCTCAGACCCCAGGTCAGGAGTTGTGAGCGCTGTCAGGGGCCAGGTCCTAGAGACCCGAGGCTTTGGGGGCCCTCCGGTCTCGCTTGCAGCTGGCTGACTGTTGGAGCTTCCCAGGCACATGAGCAATATGTAAATAAGCAGAAGTTTTACTGTGTTCCAGTAAAACTTTATTTACAAAACAATATTAGAGTCTGTCATTGGCCGACTCTTGGGAAAGATACAAAAGCATGGGATAGAGGTGTTGTGCATTTTGTTTTGTGTTTTGCTGGTGCTGGAGGTTGAACTCCAAGGCTTTCTAACTTGGCTCCATCCCCAGCCCTTCGGTCTCCGAAAGTCGCCAAGTTGCCTACTCAGCCTTGGCTTGAACTCGAAATCCGCTGCCTCAGTCTCCCAGAGGGCAGGGCTTAGAGATGTGTGGCATCACCGTTGCCTGAGGTTGTAGTTCTTGGATCTGTCACTGACTCTTGTTTTAAGATTTCTGTAGCTTTGCACAGGTTCATGGAAGCAAAAATGTGTGTGTTTCTCTGAAGAGCAGTCTGTGTTTTCTTTGGTATGCCTGGTGGGAGAAGACTGTGAAGTAGAAGGAATTACATCCTCAGGACTGCTCGAGGCAGATGAGAGAATGTGAGGTGCTGCGTCATTCCCTGCTCTACCTGTAGACTGCAGCAGCACTGCTTTAGGTCTCTGCCCCTCACGTCTTTTCCACATAAAGCCTCATGGGCACCAACTGTCTGTTTCAACTCCAGGCTTGGGTGACTCTGAGTACACGTACTTCTGCAATGGGGGCAAAGTGATCGAGAGGCGGCTGCAGCAGCTGGGTGCCCAGCGTTTCTACGGCACTGGCCAGGCCGACGACTGTGTGGGGTAAGCGCAGTGCACATCCGCGTGTTCCAGGAGCCGACGCGGGGCGCATACAGGGCAAGTGTGTTGACTGCCGCGCTTTCACCTTGGCAGCCTGATGACAGCTTTGAGGCTTTGAGCCCTAGGGCGAGCTTGACTGCCTCTTGGCTGACCTTGTTGTGTGGCGTCTGCCTGTGTCATCCTTCTCAGTTAAAGGGAGAGTTGGGAGAGGTCCCAGGAGCGGTCACCTGCGAGTGTGGCCACTGTGCACAGCGCAGCGTCTGCTCCTGAGCCTTGAGGGTGTCTCTTGGATGCAGCTCTGCCACAGAGCGCCAACAGCACCACGCTGAGGATGGAGAAGGCACCAGGGGGCCCCTGGCCGCTCGCCACCTCATGAGCATGTGCCTCCAGGCTAGCCAAGATACGCTTTCATTCTTTTGATTCGCTTTGTAGAAATCAGTGCGCCGCCCTGTGGCCACCTTTGAGATCACCTTGTCTTGCTTATCAAAGGTCTTATGAGTGCTGTGATGGCGCTGTCCTGTCCCTGAGCTCCTACTGTTATTTTAGCTAGAAAGCAGCGTGCACACTTACTTTTCTTCCCACTAAGTGTACACATGAAGTGGATTTCCACTCACTGTTTTAGTGACTGTTCTGTATGTACAACAGCAGGTGCAGCAGGTACCGCCTACTAGGCCTCTCCCTTTTGGAAGCCCGGCAGAACCCGCTTGCATTTCTGCCCACCTCACCTTTGTGTGGGTTCTCTGTGTCCTTTTTTTTAAAAAAAAAGTTAATTAACTTGGGACAAGATCTCACTACACAACTTGAACTTGTAGCGATCCTCCGGTCTTAGCCTCCCTAGCGCTGGGATTATAGGCATGTGCCACCACACCCAGTTTCAGTGGCCAGCTCAGCATGCCTGGAGATTAGGCTGGAAGGGCTTGCGGTACCAGAGAATGAACCTGGGTCCTTGAGCTTGCCAGGCAGGCATGTAGACCACTGAGCTAGCTCCCTGGCCCCTCTGGGTCCTTTCCTGCAGCTGTAATGCTGTGGATTTTTGCCCTCTCTCCCAAGCACACGTTCCTCCTCCATAGCAAATGCTCCTCAGAGTTCTTTAGGGTTTTTTTTTTTTTTTTAATGTATCTTTAGTGCAGGGTCTACAGGGTCTCACTGCACAGGTCAGACTCATAGTGATCCTCCTGTTTTCAGACTCACAAGCATTAGGATTACAGGCACGCCCAGTCTCAGTCTGTCTCAGCATGGGGGAGGAGGTGGGCAGCATGGCGTGCCAGGGGTCGAACCCTGGCCACTGCACTCAACCTAAGCAGGCGTTTTAGTCCACTGAGCTATCCGGCCAGCCCCATTTCTTTGGTTTTATCTCTTTACCTTGATTTGTTTTTTGGCCAGAACCTCATTGTTAGTAATAAACTGTGATTAATGCCTAGTATAATACTGACATTAATTCACTAGGTTCGTCAATTAACTGTATCTCATATCTCTTCTAATGCTTTTGCTTGCCCGTTTATTGGATCAAGTATTATAGCTTTGGAACATACATTTTATTAGGGTTCTTTTTTTTTTTTTGAAACAAGAACTTACTATGTAGTTCAGGCTAGCTTTAAACTCACGGCACTGCTCCTGCCTCAGTCTCCTGAGATCTGGAATTATAGGCCTCTTCTACTATGCCTGGTTTGAATGTATATTTTAGTACTCTGCCCCTTTTATTATTTATTCATTTATTTTTGTGGGACCGGGGCTCAAACTCACAACCTTGCACTTACCAGGCAGGCACTTGTGCCACGAAGCTATATTCCCAGTCCCCCTTTTATATTTTTGATGTAGTTACTTTAGTTGAACGTTTCCCTGTTTCTAAAGACTGTTTCCAGGAGACCTTCTTGCTGAATTTAGCACCACACAGAGGGCCATAGGCCCAAGTCTGAAGACCTGGATTTGAATCCTTCATCCCGCACCTGCTGACTGAGAACTGGATTATGTGACTGTGTGCTGGGGCTTCTCCTTCTTGGAAGTAGGTAGCACTTGCACACGCACTGGGCAAGCGCTGGGGCTTGTTCAGATCAGCCAGGGTGTGGTCACTTCTGAGAGCCCTGCCGTCCCATGGGGGGTGCTCAGTGAGCATGCCTGTCTTACCCTCAGGGATGTGGAGAACCTAAGTGTTCTGAGTTCTAAAAATCATATTTTACATGCAGCTGTTACTGAGCACTTAATGTTGGTAACCTATTTCCCTGAAGGCCCCTGGGGCTCTCTGGGTAGATGACATAACCAGATTTTGAGTCATGTGCCTGTCCAACACAGTGCAGTTACAGTCTGAGTCGTAGGAAGTCAGAGGTGTGAAGCATGCCTCCTCTTGATGTCATTGCGAGGAGGGAGCATCTCCTAGCTCCTTTGGCGTGGAGGCGATGGAAGCGTCTGTCTTGGTGCCCTGACAAAGCCCCCTTATCCATGCCCTGTACTTAGCCTTCTCTGTTCAAAGAATTTGGGGAATGCTCCTGTTCTTATCAGTACCTGGACTGCCACATTCAGAGAATGTATTCGTGGGTTGGTGACATAGCTCAGCAGCCTAAGCATCTGCTTAGGCAGGCTGACGGACGGGTTCAAACCCTGGTACCTCATGACACAGTGACTCCACCTCTGGGTGCACTGAGGCTACCAAGTCTCATGCCTGTAATCCCAGCACTGTGAAGCTGAAAACAGGAGGATTACTACCAGTCCGAGCTGTGTAGTGAGACCTTGTACCACAGAAAAGAAAAGAAAGAAAGAGAGACAAAAACAGAGTTGATGACTAGATCATTTCTCCAAAAGATGATTGCTTGCTTTTTCTGACGTCAGAGTCATCTTTCCTAAAATCTTTACCCAAAAAATTATTCAGAACTGATAAAAAGAGTTGTTTTCTTTATTTAATCAAAACATGTTGTATTAATCCAGAATGATTTCATGATCATATTTTCGTCGGGGGGAGAAGGATCAGTAAGTGGACTGCGTGAGATGGTGAATCTGACTGACCTGGTTATCTGCCACATCAGCGAAGCCCTGGACTTCGCCCAGTGTGGCTCACTTCCTCAGGATTTAGCATGGCTCTTTAAAGTTAGAGCTTGTTACAGTGAAGGTTATCAGCTCTTTTTGGAAAGTAGAAGAACTTGCAATTATTATTATCATCTTATATCAAGTTACATATATTATCATCTTATATCTCACTTCATTTCTTTGACTTGTATGTCTGGTCATATTATTTATTATTTTTATTTGATGCAAAACCAATAATTTTATAACACAATAATAAGAGAATAATAATAACTACTACATTGAGTATTTTTGTTTTTGCAATAGTTAATCATGGTACAACATACGGGCATAAAGAATTCTCCAAACCCTTCTTGTGAATGAACTAAGAGAAACTGTTAGTACAACTACCCTGTATTTTGTTCATTCGTTCCCTTCTTCCTTCCTCCCCCTTTCCTCTGTCTTGGTTCCTTTTTGCTTTAGGACAAGCTCATTATTTAGAGATAGAGTGTTGGTGAACCCATGACAATGTTCTGCTTTTTTGGAACTTGGTATTTATCCTTGTTTTTCAGTTTTTGTTTCTTATTAGCCAATTGCAGTACGTAATAATTACATCCCTTGGGGAGTATGCATCTTAGTTCTTTTTTTCATTCCTTTTCCCTTCCTTAAAGAACTAAAAAGAAATTAGGCCCCCAGAATGGAAGATCCAGTCAAAAAGTGGCCAACTGAAACGAAAAGACAGTTCTAAGAAGAGGCAGTGCATAGGTCAATAAGTACGGGAAAAGGTTTTCCACATCACTGGCCCCTAGAGAAATGCAAAGTAAAATGACGACACTGAGATTTCATCTCACTCCTGAAAGAATGCCCGTCATCAAAACATAAAATAACAGCAAAGGCTGGCAAGGCGGTGGGGAGAGGAGCCTGTCCGCCTTGTTGGTGGGCTGTTCCCTGGCGCAGCACTGTAGAATCAGTATGCAGAGTCTTCGTTAATCCTTTTAAAATTGTGGTGTCGCTCGAGCTGCACGCGGCCGCTGCTAAACGGACATGCTCTGCCGTTGCTCCCCTTTGTGTTTGAGGGGACGCCTCAGGCGTTTCTTTCTCTTTCCTTTTCTGTTGCATCCCAGCTTGGAGCTTGTGGTTGAGCCGTGGATTGCCGGCCTCTGGGCCGCTCTGGCCAAGCACTTTGGCGCGAGGGAAGGACAAGGAGCGATGAACGGGGCCCTCCCGAGGCCACCCGGCGCCGCCTCCAGTGCAGAGGCTGTGCAGCCAGAGTCCTTGCACATCGACTCTCAGATGGGCCTTCTGACATTGAATGGTTCAAGAAGAGACGACTCTGAGGTTTGGGGGCAAAACGAGATGAGCAGGGGTCAGCCAGGCGCTGTGGCCGAAGACTGGGAGTCCTCGCTGGTCTGCTCGGCACCCCCACTCTCGCAAGCCTCGCTCACTGTTCCTGCTTTCCCCGCAGCATATCTGCAGGTGCACCTGCGGGAGCCCCTGGGCCAGGTGAGCCGTTGCACTGTATGCTGTGTAAGGTCAGTGAACCATGGCTGTTGGCTTATTTATTTATTTATTTATTTATTTTGCTTCTATTACATTTGGGCAAAGGTAGGCAAGTGGCACGACCATGGTCATGGTGATCCATTGCCCTCCGACTATAGATAGATATGATTAGCACACAGGGAGCCTGTTTCTCTGCATAATATCAGTGGGTACTTCTGAGCTCTAGTTGCAGAGCCAGGTGACAACCCCAGAGGCCTGGGAAGCCACATGCCCTTCCCGTGTGGCTCTTTCTGAAGAAGTAGCGCATCCATGTGTTACACAGTGGCTTGTGTTACCACTGGTGGGGTGTCCCTAACCTGAAACCCAGAAATGCTCTGAAATCTGAGTTTCTGAGTGCTAGTGTGATACCGCAAGGAAGTCCTGCCAGTGCCAGTCTGCAGTCTGTCACCATGGCAAAATGCCCGAGGTCAACTTACAAGCAGGGTGACTGACATTGCTTTAAAGCTCTCAGGGACCTCAGGCCTTGGTCACTTGGCTCTGTGGCCTCTTGGGGTATGGGGAGGTGGCACAGAACGGCAAGGGCGGGTCTTTGGGCAGAGCGGCTCACATCACAGCACCCAGGAAGCAGAGCGAGCGAGGCCTGGGCCAGGGGCACGACATGTCCTTCAGAGCTGGTCCCAGTGACCTTCCCCCGCTCAGCCCCACCCCCACAGCACCACCTCCACCTGCCAGCTGCACTCCGGGCTGTGTGTGATGGGCGAGTGGTTTCTGAGGTCGGGGCCCCAGTGGCCAGTGCTCTCCTGCGGGCCTCACCTCTGTCTGGTGCTACATTTGGATGATGTTGTGGGATCCAGAGTGCGGCAGTGCTGGCCGACACGTGGGCAGGTACACCGGAAGCAGGAAGCGTTGCTGCATCGTAGACTAGAGGCTTTAAATATGCGTGAGCTGCTCTTTTGAAAACTGAGATCTGTGTATCTCGCCTTTTACCTTGGAAATGAGCACTGCGCGTGCAGGAAGTGTGGTTAGATCTTCCTGTCCCATGTGGTCACTAAGCGAATGAGTGGTGCGGTTGCACACCGCATTGCCAAAATCTCATCTGTCCTGTTTGTTTGTTCCTCCAGGAGGAAAGTCAAGTGTCAGTGACCTCAGCCGAGCCAGTCTTTCGAGTTCCAATTTCAAAGGCAGTCCGGCTTACTACGAGCGATGCCATCAAAACCACTCTGCTGCTGGAATTGGACATTTCTGTAAGTGGCCAGATTCGTTTCTCAGCACAGTAGTGCCATAGCCTGGCCACGGAGCCTGGGATGGAACTTGGCTTCATCTGGGAGAACAGGAAGTCTTGGATGCGACCTGTGGCTGGTGCAGTCTTGACCCATGGTCCTCGCCTCATGCGGCTGGCCAGTCCAGGAGCTGAAGGCGCTTTCCTTCCAGGAGAGGCATGTGAGCAAGCTCTTCCCCTACCATCCCTCTCTACGCTGAGAGAAACACAGCAAGGGGAAGAGAGCCGAGCCCAGTGCCGATGGCCTTAACGGCTTCTGTAGGCTGCAGTCTGGGTGCCAGTGTGGCTGTGGATGCTGGGGAAGGTGTGGAAGGTTGAACTCGCATTCTGTAAATGTGCTGTGATAGGATGCCCTGTGTTACTCGGCGTGCTTGCCAGGTTTTATTCTAAAGTAACTCCATTTTTGTTTTTGTTTTTGTTTTTTTGTCTTTTTGAGACAGGGTCTCGCTATGCAATTCAGGCTGGCCTTGAGCTCACTTTTGTAGCCCAGGCTGGTCTCGAACTCGCACTGATCCTCCTGCCTCAGCATCCCGAGCACTGGGATTACAGGCATGAGCCACCACGCCCGGCTTCTAAAGTAACTCCTGATCAGCTTTATGATTTGATTAACTGGGCTATTTTATTTTATCTTTGCAGTTAGAATTCTTTGCTCTTGTATTTTGTTGCTGTTAGCTTTATTAGTACAGGTTGTGGTGTGTACCGGGTGCATTCATGGTGGCTCCATGTACACACTCCTGCAGTCCTTTTTGTAGAATTCTTGGTTCTGTTCTTTTATTAAAGTGGTTGCAGTGAACGCTGCCTTCTTGTTATTTGCAATGTGAGTACAGCATTCCTCGTGTTGGCTCTTCCCTAGAAAACAGATTTCTCCTACCAGCCTGGTGATGCCTTCAATGTGATCTGTCCCAACAGTGACTCTGAAGTGCAGGCCCTGCTCCGAAGGCTGCAGCTCACTGACGAGCGTGACCACCGCATCCTCCTGCAGCTCAGGGCCGACACCAAGAAGAAAGGTGCGCAGGTGCTGGGCACGGGCTGGGCTGGGCTGTGCGCTCCCGGGCCTGCAGCCTCCTGGCGTGAGTGCCCAGGCAGTCACAGGTGCAGGCCAGTGGCCGTGCTGGCATGGGGCTCAGCCTCTCGTGGGGTGGCAGGCACATGCCAGTGTTGCCAGGTGATGGCACTGAACAGGATGACTGTGGGCTTTATGCCTGAGAAGGACTTAGGATGTGAAGAGAGCAGAAGCAGGCTGAGCGCCCGTGGGCCAGGGCTACTTCAGATGTCGTCCTGCTGTGCCTGCTTCTCACCCCGTTATGACTTCTGTTATGTGACAATATTTGCTTGCCCCATAATTACAATCAATTATTTACTTTTAAAATACTGAAGCATATTTTTTTCTTACAACCTTTTTTTTTTTTTATCTTCCAGTTTTGAACTCGAGCTTCATCCTGAAATATTTTTTTGAGAATAGTATATGATCTAACGGGACACTGCCATTTTTTTAAAGATACTTTTCCAATCTTTTATTTGGCATGTCTTGATTATATCCCTTTTTTTAAGTGACATGGGCTTTTCTGCTGTGTTCTTGTTGGATTTCTTTTGGCTGACAAATCTTGCCACCAATCATTGTCCTCCCCTAAGTGTTGTCCCATGAAATGCTTATTGTGTTTTGGGGAGCACAGAGCACATTCCCTGGGTATGTCTTCTGCCACCTCTTCAGTGCATCTGTGTCCTGAGCCTCTGTCCTGTGTTCTCTCGGAAAGGAGCTGCCCTGCCCAAGCACATACCTGACGGGAGTTCCCTCCAGTTCATTTTTACCTGGTGTCTGGACATACGAGCAGTTCCAAAAAAGGTACTTTCCTGTGTTCTGTGTGTAGTTGTGTTGCAGTGTACTTTTCTCTGTTCAGTTTTTCTTTAAATGAAATTAGGATCTGCCTTTTCAATCCTTAGACAGTAATATCTTTGTTACACATTAATTTTTTTATTTTTTTATGTTTAAAATTATTATTCTGTTTTATTTGGAGAGTAGTGACCCAGACAGGAAACATTCTCTCAGGCTTTCATAGAGAGCAAACTGGTCAAGCAATGGCTGTGACTCATCCAGGCAGCTGGCACTGACAAGAGATCTGCAAAATGCTCTACATGGTTTGAGGGTAAATCCTGGGGGGATTTGACTGACCTTGTCAGATATGAAAGTTATCTATTTTGTTAGATAAGTCTTGCTTTACCTTGGTCTTAACCATCCAGCAGAAAAGTTTAACCATGAGGTATAAAAATAAAGCCATATTAATATGTTGATCTATAAATGGCTCAAGGCAATAGCTTCTGACATTGCCAGTTCTGCCAATAATGCACTACTGTTATGGGCTGTTGTACTATATATACAGCTAATTTCTCTTAGTTCAAAGAGATTTGTACTATTAGTGTTTAGACAAGATATCATGTCTGCATCTTGTACTCTGAACAACTACTATTAAAACAATATGCATTGTACTATTTGGCTGACCTACTAACCTGTTTTGAAACTATCTCATTAAAATTAATACAATAAAAAAGTAATCATTTGGTTTTTTGTTTTATTGTTCTAAATTTTATTAATTTTAATAAGAAAAATAATGAGACAGTTTGTGAACACTTTAGTAGTACAGCCACAATAATTAATACAGTGCATATTGTAGTTTTTGTAGTTGTTGTTCAGAGTACATGATGCAGACATGATAGCTTTTTTTTCTTTCTGTTTTTCTTTTTGCAGTCCTGGGGATTGAACTCAGGACCCTGTGCTTGCCAGGCAAGTGCTTATTCCACTGAGCTATCTTTTTAAAAAAGATATTATTATTATTATTTTTTATTATTATTATTTTTATTATTATTATTTTTTCTTGTTTCAGAACTTTTGTTTGTTTATTTATTTATTTTTATGGCCGGCTGAGCCTGCCCTGAGGGCAGGGCTGGCGCAGCACATGCTGGGTGCAGGGGATCAAGCCACGGTCCCTGCAGCCACCCAAGCTTTCCTAAGCAGGTGCTTTAGACCACTGAGCCATCCTGCCGGGCCCCTCCACTGAGCCATCTTCCCTGCCCAAACATGATAAGTTTTCTTAACACTATTATTAGTACAAATCTTTCTTCTCATTGAACTAGGAGAAAGTAGTTTCCAGGGATATGTGGTGTCCTTATATCACTTATCACCAGATTCGGTGTTCAGCTTAGCGTGCGTGGGGTGGGGCCAGTGTGGCAAGTGGTGCTGGGAATCAAACTGCAGTCCCTGCGCTTGCCTAAGCAGGCACTTTGCTGGCTGAGCTATCTCACGGGCCCAAGGTGAACATTTCTACATTAAACTTGGTGCCTAGTTTGAAGTAGTTTAAAGTCTTTTAGTAAATTCCTTGGACCAAAGCAGAATTTTAAGTGTACTAATGTTTGTGTTCTCAGTTGTAGTAGTGATAAAATATTTTCATGTTGTGTTTACATGAACTTTTTTTTTCCATTAAAATGAAATTTAAAAATTTGATCCATTTCTTAGTCTTTTTTTATCCAGACTTTGATTTTACGTAGCACATTACATGTGATGAAATCTTATGCTGAGGACACACTGACAGTTTTATGTCATTGATGACAGGAAGATTATGAGTCTTGGGGTCCCCTGGACACACTTATTCTTGTCCACTTCCAAAGTTACTAGGTTACTTTTACGTAATGCTGTATATTTCCTTACTGATGAATCAGAAGTCGATAGGAAAGATTGAAGGTTTTGATGGATTATATTGAAATTTAGATACAGTCAGAGATCAGAAGTCCACTAGAGGTCAGTATTATCCCAGGAAAAACATTTTCTTGACCCTGATTTCTTTGAGCAGTCTCCCTCCAGTGGGGACCCTGGTGGACACATTTTCCGAGCCTGCCTTGCCAAGCTTGAGCTGTCTGTCCGCATGAGGAGTGCCCTAACTGGCCTGCACGCTGCCTGATATAGACTGTGGGGGGCATTTTGTTACTTTTTTTCTAGTTCTGGGAAATCAGAGTCCTAGATATAATTTAAATAAATGTAGAATTAATTCACTCTGATGAGATCTTTTGATGAAATGTAATGCATTTAGAGTTTTGGTTTAACTACCTTTTTAAAGCATATATATAACTGGTATCTATCTATCTATCTATATATATATATATATATATATACATATATATATATATATAGTCTCTACTACAAAAATAATGCCTTCATTAGAGAAATTACAGATATAAAATAAGTAATGCAAGAAGTGAAAGTTTTTGATGCTTAAACGGCAAGTTTATATTATGAAACTTATAGTGTATGTTCTATTCTATAGCTTATTTTTATTTAATATCCAACCTATCTATGTCATTATGACATGATTTAAGGTATTTTAATGGATGCACCATGGTTGATTTATTGATTTTACCATGGAAAAACTGTCTAGGTGAGCATTCTTTTTCTTGTTTTCTTTTTTAAAATATATTTGGAAGATGGCGTCACTGCGCAGCACAGACTCCTAGTGACCCTCCTGTGTTCAGCCTTCTCAGTGCCTGGACTCAGCGGCTGGCTCAGGGCTGGGGTGTTTGTGTGTGTGTGTGGCTTGTGGTACCAGGAATCGAATCCTGGTCCCTGCATTTGCCTAAGCAGGCTCTTGGTTGGCTGAGCTATCTCACGGGCCCTAGATAAACATTTTTATATTAAATTTTGCACCTAGATTGAAGTCATTTAAAGTGTTTTAGCAATTTCCTTCAACCAGAATTGCTACTTAAAAAATACTTACAGTTTTAAATGTGCTGATGTTCGTGTTCTTCGTCAGGTTGTCCTCCAAACATAAATGTTTCCTATTTTAGGACCATAAACATAAACTTTCCATAGTTCGAAAGTAAAAATTATCTTAAAGGATTTATAACTGCCATGGTTTTTACCTGTAACTGGAGAAACATTGACTTTAGCATTTGCTAACTGTTACTGGTGAACTCTTTGTTACCTGGCATAGATCCAGGCTGTGATCTGGGCACTGACTGACGGGTTAGTTTCTGTAGTGCGCATTTCTGTTCGGCACTGAGCTTGGCCTCATTGGTTGGTCCTCACATCCTGTAGGGAAAGCTTCTTAGGCTTGTAGTGGCATTGCAGGCAAAATGATGAGCACGTGTGATGTTTTCACTCAAGATTTTGGACTTGGTTCAGCTTTGGAGGCTTGGAATTTGGTACTTCATTGGTTTTCTTTCTTTGCTTCTAACGCCCTCTTTCCACTCTGAGATGACTGAGAATCCATGTATAGGTGGATCTTCGGGTTCTGGCCCTGCTGTCCCTTTAGCCTCTGCCCCTCATCCCCTGTTTCCGTGTGTCCCCTGCCTGCTCTCCTGCCTTCCCACCCTCACTGCACCATCTGTGAGGACAGCTGCTTCCCACTGAAGGTATGCTTGCTTTCTGGGAAGCCTGGGGCATGCTGGGAAGCCCCTTGGCCTTCTTGGGGCGTGGGGCCCACCGGTTACCATCATTCATTTGTCTGTGTTGCTGCTGCCTGCCTAAGAACCTTGATGGACAAATACGGGGCCCTCTGGTCCCCAGTCCCTCATTTGCCTAGTGTCAGGCTTATTTATGTAAAGCACTTTGCTGTTTCTAAGTTAGTGTTGAGAGGGTAGAGTGTGGTCATCAGGTGAGGCAAGAAGTGTGTGTTTGGGGTTGAGTTGTGAGACTTCCACATCTGTGTCACTGGAGACTGCTTGTGACTGCCAGGGTTGCTTAGATGACAGGAACAAGGACCAAACCTAGAACATAAAAGCAGACTTGTCCTAGGCCAACAGCAACGCAGACAGAAATCACATTTGTTTTGCTGTTAGCACTTGTAGTGGCCCCTCTATTCCTTGGTAACTGGGCACTGTCCCCAGGCAGATTCTAATCCACTGTTGTCCTTGTTTTGTCTTTGCTCTCCGTGGTGGGGCTGGACTCGGCCTTGTGCGTGCTAGGCTAGTGCCCTACCCCTGAGCCTCACACTAACTCAGTAGTGCCGACCACAAAGCACGGATGTCACTGCAGATCACTGAAGTCGGCTTTCTTTTCAGGCATTTGTGCGCGCCCTGGTGGACTACACCAGTGATGGTCCAGAAAAGCGGCGGCTGCAGGAGCTCTGCAGTAAACAGGGAGCTGCAGACTACAACCGGTTCATCCGGGACGCCTGTGTCTGCCTGTTGGATCTGCTCCTGTCCTTCCCGTCCTGTCAGCCACCACTGGGCATCCTGCTCGGTGAGTTGTCACCTCCACCGTTGTCTTAGTCACTTTTCACTCGTTGCTGGGACAAATACCCGACACCCAAGGTGAAGGAAGGAAAGGTTTATTTAGCTGACAGTTTGTGGAGGTTTCAGTCCATATTCAGCTGTCCCAAGGCTGAGTGGGACAGGGCAGAGAGCATCCAGTTCATGGCGGTGGAACAGCAGCAAAATGGAGACAGAGGCAGCCAACCAAACAGGGCAGCAGAGAGCAACAGCCTGAGTCTGTCTCTCTGTCTCTTTATATTCCTATCAGGCTCTCTGCCTTAGGATATCCTCCCTAGACCACACCCATAGTCCCAGCCCTACTCAGGCCGATAATCCCATCAGTACTAAAACACATAATCCCAGCGACTCATGAGTCAAGTCTCAATCTATAGAAGTCCCTGCCCAATGACTACATGAGGCTTTGGGGGGACAACTGGACAGAAACCATAACAACCGTCACCTCCGTTCTTCACCCACTGCTGCGTGCACATCCTTGCCAGGGCAGCTTGCTTGCACTTGGCATCCTGTATGGGCATAGTGGGTGTGTGTGCAGAGGCATGGTGATTGGTCAGCACACAGCTTGCATCCCGCACTTTTGGTGCAGTGACGTCAGGTTGTGCTGGGAACCCAAGAACCCCTGAAAGGCCTTTTAGTGTTTCTTCAGTCATCCTGCCAAATCTTGTCTATAGATGTGTGAGCTTTCTAAGAATGATCTCTGTGAAAGAGTCTCAGATCTCATTGGCAGCGGTAACCAGAGGGTACAGAAGCGTCTCCATCAAGGCAGGTCCATGCTGAGGGCCCTTCGGGAGCAGGAGGGGCCTCTCTGTGTCGCCTGGTGCAGAGTGATGCACAGTACTTGGCGGGAGCCCCCCCCCCCCCAGCATACTGCAGATGCTCAGAAACCCGGTGCAGTGCCCGCACCAGCTCGGGGTCCTCGTGGCCCAGCAGACGAGGTGTTAGCACCTTCCCCAGGCTTCTTTTCTGGAATGTCTTTAGTATAGGGTCTGCAGGGTCCCACCACCTAGATCAGGACTGCGTTGGTCCATGCTGTTTTGGGCCTCTCGAACATGGGGATCACAAGCGTGCACCGCCACGCTCAGTCTTCCTGAGCATCTTTGATGATATCTAGATGTGTGGTGTCCTCAGATCCTGTTTTCCTGTGATGTAAAGAGTGTGGGCTTTGATGTTCACACGTGTCTCTGGTGACGCTGAAATGCTTGTTTTTCTGGTCAGCAGAGCAGTTGGGTGCCCGTCCAGCCAGGGCGAACCCCTCTGCATGTTGGGTCCTCGTGTCTTCTCGTTGTTTCTTAGGTTCTGGCAAAAGCAAAGCATTTCTGAGGGAGCCACTCCTTCCCCTTTGGTCCTCCTGTGACCAGTGCCCTAGGCTTCTCAGAGCAGGCAGGCAGGCAGGCAGCGAGGCTGGGGTAAAAGCAGAACACAGTTCAGGGAGCGAAAGCAAGACTTGGAAGGTCCTTAGACACACAGGAAGGTTTCAGGGGTTTAGTGGGTTATTCTTATTTTTTTATTCCTTTCTATGTTTTCAAGCATTTATAAAAACAGTGTTTTATCATTTGATTATAAAAAGACATCGGGACATAAAAAGTTTAAATTATTAAGGTGAACCTTTTACTAAATCTTATTCAAATGTGTATTAAAACTCTAAATTTATTTATTTAGTTTTTACTTTTGGTACTGGGGATCAAACTCAGGACCTTGCACTTGCCAGACAGATGTGTAAGCTGCTGAGCTATCTCTCCAATCCTCTAAGCTATTTTAGATAGTTTTTAAATTTTGCTTAAATATCTAGCAGAGGCACACTGTGCCTGCCTCCAAAACCAGGCCTGAGGGTGCACACTCGTAATCCCAGTTCCAGCTGGCTGAGACAGGAGGAGTCTCATAGTCTGGGCTTCGTAGGTAGATGCCATACCAAATGCATAAATAAATAAGTGATTAAAAATTCACTAGTAGAAATATACTATGTGTAAAAATTCCAAAGTTTGTCAATGAGTGAGTCAAGTATTGATTACTTAACTCTTTGTACAAGAGCACCTATGCATTTTGGAAGCCACTAGATTTCAGGATAATTTGGTTTAGAAGTCACCACCACTGGGCACAGGTTGTTTTTTTTTTTTTTTTTTTTAAACCTATCATGGAACTATGAGAAAGACCACTGTCTCATGTCTCTGTGTGTTTTCAGAAATCCTTAACATAGTGAGTGGTCTTTAATCTTTTCAAGGTTGATTTTATTTTCAAAACTCTAAGCATTTTCTCGAAAGCTGCACCCATTAAAGGTTGAGTGTGCCCTGACTCTGAAAACCAGTATTAGAACTACGGAATAAATTAATTTATGTATTCTAAATAAGGAAAGACAGGGTCACATTTAGGCCTTGAAGTTTGGTGTGTGTGTGTGTGTGTGTGTGTGTGTGTGTGTTGTATATAGTTATTCAAAAATATATATATATATATGTATTAGTAAATTAATACTTGCTTTTTTTTCCCCTAGAACATCTTCCTAAACTCCAACCCAGGCCATATTCTTGCGCAAGGTAGCGTAACATAACGCAACTTTTCCCCTCACATTTTAAGGAACTCTGACTTCCAGGTCCATCACAACCTCTAGCTCATCAGCAGAAGGGCCTGTGCAAGGGTTTGTGCAAGGTGCTAGGCGTGATCAGCTGTGAAGAGAAGCCGTGAGGACCTGGCTTCCAGCACATCGTAGAGTTGGGGTCCTGGGTGGCTCCCCTCTTCCAGACCACTCAGGGAAGCTGGACTTGACTTCCAGTGGGGTAGGAAGAGCAAGAAGCTCCAGGACCAAGGACGCTCCTCTGGGAGACCCAGGCCTGCCCCACCTCGCGCTTCCTGGTCTGTGCAGTGCCCGCCCTTGCCTGTCTCGCTCTCTGTCACATTCCTCCGCCATGGGGCCAGGGAGCATGCAGGGGCTCAGAGCGAGCCTAGGGATCTCTTCAACCATAAGGAGTAGAGGAAGAGTCAGGTAGAAATGTTCTCTAAAGGTGTCTTGGAGAATGTTTAGTTGTCTGAGCATATATACTTTGGTTACTTGCCAATTTTAACTTTATCACTATATGAGATACTTCACAGGATTTATTTCTGTTGTTTCATAGGATGAAAGGTCTTTATATTGAGTCTTACTTGGAGACCCTTAGGGCACCTCTGCTTCTATAAATCTTATCTAGTATCGAAGCGAATAAAACTGGACATTTTTCTGAATGATACCACAAAATGAGCAGAGGAAGAACGGGTAAACTAAGGCAAGTTGCTTTTCTCTGAGGAGTCAGAAGGTAGGTTAGAGCCCATTTAGAGCTATTTTCTCACCACAATAAAGTGTTCTTCAGCTCCCATGTGTTGGTGCTGGTGTGACCATAGAACTCATGTTCTTCAGTTCCCGTGTGTTGGTGTGACCGTAGAACTCTCAATATCTCTCTGCAGCTCCAGTCTGTCCCACCCAGACAAGCTTCGCTTTGTCTTCAACGTCGTGGAGTTCCTGTCTCACACCCCGGCAGCCGTGACCCTGCGGAAGGGCGTGTGTACCGGCTGGCTGGCCGGCGTGGTCGCCTCCTTTCTCCAGCCAGACTCCCAGGCCCGGCACACCGACCACGGAGCATCCCTGGCACCTGAGGTACCAAGGGAGGGGCCACGCGACTTTGTCAATGCTGCTGTGTTTCCTTGACAGGAACAGAGGTCCGCGTTGTGCGTTACAGCAATGGTTTCGTACTTCAGAGCAAGGGCGCCTTGTGTGTGGGTTTCTAAGCTCTGTGGGAGGCCCAAGAAGCACTGCCACCTTCCGCTCCCTGGTAGTGAGCTCGGACTCCTTGAGTGTGTGGAGCGTCACCTTTCTGTAACAACTCTTGCCTTGTCTGGCCCACTCCTAGGGAGGGAAGCTTGGCTGAGTGAGCTCTTGGCGGATCTGTCTAGGGAGCGCTCGGGTCTCAGAGTTGATGGCCAGGGTCTGGTCCTGTGCCGACAGGCATGTCTGGAGCGCTGCTGTCCGCTTGCCCATTTCTTTGCCTGCTTAATTTTGCTCCCACAGGACTCACGGTTACTCGTCCCTCTGGCGGCATCTGTTGTCTTTTACGTTTTCTCCACGAGCAGGTCAGATTCCTAAAGATGAGGACTCTGATTTGTTCATTTCTGTCCCCAGCCTTGGCCACACTGAGACCTCTCAGTGCAAGTGTTAGTGAGTGACTCCAGCGTGTCAGCCTGATGTCGTAGGAATCTTTCATCCAAGTAGGAGCAGTAGGTAGACCCAGTTCTGCTAATATTTCATGGAGAAGGCTTCAAAGTCAGCCTCCTCGTGAACATGTAAGCTGTGCCACCGGGAGCGGTGGATGCAGTCCTGTCAGTCCTGACCCTTAGTGAGCTGTAGTGTGGCTTAGGCATAGGATGGAGTGGCTCTGGAGATGGGACCCGTATCTTAATGCTTCAGTGAGAATCTGTGGCATGTGAAATAGTATTTGGAATTCTAACAAGATTTTAACCGTATCATGCATCTAGCTTTATACAAGCAAATGATTCTGCATCGTGTTATATATATTATTTTCATTAAAACTTTCAGCCCCACCTTAGCGTTCATCTCCATTGGTTGTTTGTATACATACACAAAGAATTGCGTCTTTTTTTTAACCTCATTTCTTCATAGTATATATGCTTTATTGCCTACTAGAAAGCAAATATCCTTGGACCTAGAAAAATAATTTATGATCTCTTGTCTGTTCCCAATAATTCCACCATAGGTTTTATTGCAAATTCTTTTCAGTAAGGGCAGAAAAAAAGTTTTCCAAGGCACGCATCTCTCTGCGGTGACAAGTGTGTCTGCGCTTCCCGCAAGCCCTGCTGCTGCTGCTGCAGCTCCTGCCGACCCTCCGGCCCTCCCACTGACTGGCCCTTGCATTTCTCTGTGCTCAGCAGGCCTCTGCTTGCTCCCGCCCTCCTGCGTAGGGTTTCCTGTCGCGTCGGCTTACTACAAATGGCTTCGTATTGCAGATAGCTATCTCTCCGCGAGCAACCAATGCTTTCCGCCTGCCGGAGGACCCCTCAACCCCCGTTGTCATGGTGGGCCCAGGCACCGGCGTCGCGCCCTTCATTAGCTTCTTGCAGCACAGGTATGTGTTTGTTTCACTTAGCAGAAAGAATAACTGTCACTGAATCCGGGTGGAAGTATAGCCTTTTCCATTTCCTCAGTAGTTTTTAGGATAATTGGTCTTCATCATTATCAGATACCACCATGGGAAAAGTAGGCACAGTGTGTCCAGTGTGGTGCTTTGTACTGGGGCTTCTTTATTTGCTATGGTGTGATTCTCAGTTGCACTGTGGTTTGGGGGCAGCATACATAGTTGGGGACCGATTTCAGGCCGCTGTTACTGCTGTGATCAGGTACAGCTGTTCCATTTCTTCTTTAAGTGGATACAGTTGATAACAGATTTGGCTGCACCAAAAAAGTGAATGTCCATGATATTAACCTGAATGATGATAATGGTATTAGTAGACAGACAGAATAGTGTCAGGACAGAACTGCTTGGTGTGGAATACATCAGTCATGCTTCTCTCCGTGTTTGTCAGTGAATCTTGCACTACTTCCCAGATCTTCTGTTTCTTTTTTTCTTAAATTGCCTTACCCTGTCTCATAGTGTTCCGTCTCATTGGTGTGTTTATCATTTCACAAGTACTTTTATGTGTTCCATCTCTTATGACCTGTGCTACTTCTCCAGGTTTATGAATAGGTGTTACCTTGCTCATAAAATTGTTGCCAATATTACTCGACCTAGAAACCACCCTGGGTTTCACTAGGTGATGTTATCATTGTCCTTGGTTACATGGAGCAGAGGGATGTGGGCAGCTCCCAGATACGCGTCCCGATGCTGTTGTGCACAGATGATCATGGCAGCCTGTGCAGCCGTAAACTGCTGTGCTGAGCGTTGCTCCTCGGCTGGGATGGGGCCCCAGCTCCCCTCCACCAGGAGCACAGCCTGAGCTTACAGCCTGGGGGTCTGGGTCACTCTGCTGCTTTGGGCTGGTGGGTAAGCATACTGCAGCAGGAGTCTGTGGCAGAGCACAGCCCTTACCTCATGCCCAGAAACTGAGCAGAGCAAGGGGCTGAGACCCCAGCGCCCCAGGAGTGGCATACCCACCAGGCCCCTACAGACACCACATTAGGCTCAGTCCTGGAAGGTATACTGCCTTTCAGTAATGCCACCTGCAGAGTGAGCCCTGTAAGTGCAGGACCCTTGAACAATATTCAGGACCCTTGCAGCTCCAGGACAGAAGGCTTGCTTGTTTTGCATGTGCTGGGCCCTGGTTTTGTTCCTCCTCGCGCGTGCACGCGCGTGCACACACACACACACACACACACACACACACACACACTCCAAATAAAAGGGCTTCTAATCTTAGCAAATATTAACTGTAGCATGAACATTCAAGGACTGTGAAGATGGATTCTACAAACCTTAGTTTATTGGTGGTGTCTTGATAAACAAATTTTACTTTACATTGCTTTAACCTAATCACTATACCAAACACACCACCCTTTGTCTCTAGAGAGAAGCTCCAAGAGCAGCACCCAGATGGAAGTTTTGGAGCCATGTGGTTGTTCTTTGGCTGCAGACATAAGGAGCGGGACTATTTATTCAGGTACCATGCGGGGCTGCTGTCGTACCACTGCAGACCACTGAGCCGCTGTTCTTTTCACCATAAGGACAACCTTCCCGTGACCCATAGTGTGCTGTCTTTCAGAGAAGAACTGCGGCATTTCCTTGAGCGTGGGATCCTGACTCACCTGAAGGTCACCTTTTCAAGGGATGTCCCTTTGGGGGAAGACAAGGCTCCAGCAAAGTATGTGCAAGACAGCCTCCGGCTGCACGGCCAGCAGGTGGCGGGGCTCCTCCTGCGTGAGAACGGCCGCATCTATGTCTGTGGGTACGTGGCCTCCTGCTTCAGCGTCCTGGGGGAGGAGGTGGTTGACAGTGTTTATAAAAGAAACAAAAGACTGACGGCCAGCAGTCTAGATACTCGGGAAGAGCCAGGCTGGTGAGCCACAGGGGCTGGCTTTGGGCACAAGGGATTTGGAGAAATTCCTGGTCTCTGAAGGGTGGTGTTATTTTCTTTTAGAGATGAAAAGAATATGGCCAAGGATGTCAATGACAGCCTTGTGGAAATAATATGCAGAGAGCTTGGAGTGGACAAGCTGGAAGCCATGAAAACATTGGCTACTTTAAAAGAAGAAAAACGTTATCTCCAGGATGTTTGGTCATAAAGTCAGAAAACAGTGCAGAAGAAGAAGTCTTCTTTGCTAAGAACACTCAGCAGCAGTTTTAATGAAGCTTGATATTTAAATCTTGTAAAATATTTTTTTAAAACATTTTTTGGGGTTCCCAGAGAGGAGGGTTCACATAATGCCATAGCAGACTTCCAGTGTGACTTTACCCTCCCCTTCATGTGGCTGCATCTCTCACCAAAGTGCCTGTGTGTGGCTTCCCAACACGGGTGGCTTCCTGCCCCCTGGCAGGCTCTCAGTGTGGAGGACTTGGGAGCCCTTACGCAGTTCTGTGGGTGCTACGTTGCCTATGAAGGCTTATGGTAGGGTACGCGTGCGGGAGCCAGACGGGCTGGGACAGGCTGGGTGTGCGCTTACCTTTCTGATGTTTTCTTTTTAAATAGTGTAAAGGTCATTGTCTTTTGTGTGCTATATATTCATAAACAATATCCACATTGATCTATTTAAGTCATATGTTTCTTCACACACAACAGCCAGGTTATTTGTAGACCCTTTTTAATAATGGGCTATAGGTAGAGTTGATCCACAGGTCCCTATAGTTTTGCCAGCTGGTGAAAATTGGCTTTAGTTGGAATATTGCCACACTGATGTTTTGCACCATTTGCTCAAGACTGGCTTGTCTGTTCTTAGGCCAGGTTTGTTCCTATTACCACAGTGCACTCGCCTTTGGCTCTAATGCAGTAGCTAGACGATGCCTTCGCAGCGATGAGGCTCAAGCCCATGCTGGATCCTAATAGACCCTGTCTCTGTAAGCTCTGTAATCAAAGAAAAATGAGCTCTGATAGTGCCTTGCCAGCCATGGTAGCACAGAGGTTTGGCTTTGACTATGAGAGAAAGCCTTGGGTGACAAGAGCAGTGTGCGCTTCCCTTCCATTCTTAGGGGCTTTCCAGAGACTGAATGGGAGGGGCCAAGGAGGGGAGCAGGGGGACCACTGAGAGGACTAGAGCGACGTTAAAGGTGAGAGCTGGGCATGGCAGTGCTTGCCTGTACTCTCAGCTCTCCCGAGGCTAAAGCCAGAGGATCCGGCCTGGGCTCCAGGTGAGCTGAAGGCCAGCCTGCACTGCATAGTGAGACTGTTTCAAAGAGACCAAAGAAATGAAAAAAGCAGATCACTTTATCCAGTCTAACTCACAACAGCTAGACTTGAAGCAGTGTCTTTGTTACTTTTCTCTCATTGCTGAGACAAACTACCCAACAGTCAAAGGGGGAAATGTTTGTGTAACTCAGTTTGTGGAGTTTTCAGTCCCTAATCAGTTGGCTCCAAGGCAGGGGCATGGTGCAGGCAACAGTGAAGGTGACAGAAGATGGCAAGAGCAAGCAGCTGAGAGCGAGCCACTCCTCCCTTGTACTGGGAGCAGGCTCCGCTCCGGTGGGGGTACGCAGCACTACCCACTCCATACTCCGCTTCTGCTCTTGCGTAGGATGAGGATGCTTACAGTGTGAGGACCCTGACGCTTGCTGAGTGGTTTCGTTAAACTTCTAGACTTGTCAAGTTAACACAGTGTATCAACCACTGTGGCCAGTATCAAGCTTCACGAATTGTAGAAGGCGCAGGGATTTCTCAGAGTGCCTACACACCTCAGGTGGGTAACCTTTCTGTGGCTGTGATAAAACACTTGAGAACAAGGAAAGAGGAAAGGTTACTTTTAGCTGAGGATTTCAGCCATTTCATTCCGTGGTCCACGGGCACGTGGCAAGCCAAAAACATGGTAGAGCAGCTGGCTAAGGAATTCTGCTCACTTCCTGGTAGCCCAGAAGCAGAGCGGGCAGAGAGGAACCAGCCAGGCGCAGGATGCCGTCCCCAGGATGCGCTTTAGGTAGATCCCGCTCCTTTGTTTCCATTGGCTCCCAGCAGCCAACCCAATGATGAACCCGTGAATGGATTAATCCACTGATGCAGCCAGAGCCGCCGAGCTCCTGAGGCTCTGTGTCTGTGTGCTGCTGCTCTGGGGACTGGGTTCTCTGCAGCAAAGGCCTTTGGGGACACTTCATAAGCAACCCTAGAAGTCCTCTGGTACTCTCCGCTGGGTCACTGTCCCTTTCTACCCCAGCTGAGCTTTAATGCACATCTGCTGTATGTGGGGCGTCACTTACTTGAAAAATGGTGCTATTTATGTCATCACGTGCCCACATTTTATCCCCAGTAGTATCTGCATTAAGAGCCAAAACTTCAGCAGCTAATGTACCATCCTCTGGAGAGCCGTGCCCCATTAAACTGTATTACAGGTTTATTTAGTAAGCATGCCAGCTAAATCACGTACTCTGGCCAAAAGTACTTGCTGTTCATGTTAAATGTCCGTGTGCTATGTAATTCACATGGAAGATTATTAAGCAAACCTACTAATATATTGGGAAGGGGCACATTTTAAGATGCAGAATATTTAAGAAAAGTGGAGAGCTAGGTCCAAACCAAAAGACAGTAAGTATCATTAATTTAACAAAGAGACTAAGTCAGGCACAGTGGTATACATCGGTAATTCCGAGGCCAAAGCAACATAATAAATTTGAACCTATCCTTCCAATTTAGTGGCTTAATGAGACCTTGTCTCAAAATAAGAAACAAAAGGCACTGGGTATATAGCTCAGAACAGAGGTACTGGATTCAATCCCTAGTGTCATAAAAGTCAAAAACAAAGTGAGAAATATTGCTGAAGATATTTCCATAATGACTAAAGAGTCAACTGAAAATCCAAAATCTGTAATATATGTGTAATCTTAATAAGGTTTCAAAATACAAAAAGGAAAGGTTACCAGACTTCAAAGGACATAAAGCCGAATCCAAGCCACAGTTTAAAAATTTAACATGTTGCTCTTGCTAGCAGTAAAAAGCAAACATACAAAGTATTTGTTAAACCTCTCAGTACTAGGGATTGAACCCAGGGCAACTCCATCCTCATTCTCTCTCTTTTTTTTAATTTTAGTGCTAAATTTATTCAGACATGATGAAATTAACACAAGTTCTCTTTGGCCTTTGCAGTTACATGATGTGCTCAGAGCACTGGCCTCATTCCTTGTTATAATTTTATTTTAGACAGTCTTGCTAAATTGCCCAAGCTAACCTTATACTTGGGATGTTTTTGCCCCAGTCTCACATGTACGTTTTTTTTTTTTTTTTTTTTTTAAGAATTTTTTAAAAAAAGAATATTTTATTTTATTTTCTTGTTTCAGAACCTTTGTTTATTCGCTCATTTTTATGGCCGGCTCAGCCCGCCCCGAGGGCAGGGCTGGCGCAGCATGTGGTGCCAGGGATCTAACTGTGGTCCCTGAAGCCGCCCAAGCTTTCCTAAGCAGGCGCTTTAGACCGCTGAGCCATCCCGCTGGGCCCCACATGTACCTTCTTTGTAGGCATGCAACACTGTCCAGCTATTACAAAGATTTTAGCATCATAATTGACATAGATCTAATTCACATGCACACATGTACACACACATTGTGCACACGCACGAACATTCTAAAACAGCTTTAGAAATTCTCTTCGGATTTGCACTATTTGTCAGTGTATAACAACTTTCAAAGCAGATGTTTCAGGATTAACCCAGAAGACAAATGACTTGGTTCCTTCATGTGATGTGAAAGAGAAGCAAGTAAAAGTAAAGAAATCCTTTACTGCCTGGTACGGGAAGGTAGCTTCATATCGCATTTAGGGGTGGAGTATCCACGGGCGGTACGGTGATGCAACAGACGCTGACTGGGTAGGGTTGGTGCGTGTGAAAATCAACAAGGAAGTTCGCAGTTAACCAGAGGAGAGAGAACAGAAGAGAGGCTAGCAGTGGTTCTAGGCTTCTTCGCGAGGTACTGACTTGCCACCACATTGACTTGGTAGACCTCTGCATGGGCGCAGACCTATCAACTTGAAAATAAAATAATCCCTAAATTTTTAGAGAGTAAGTGGCACAAGAAATAATTCATCATGAATCAAAAATAGAAACAGAAAAACACAGGAAATCAGAAAACATTTTGATGAAAAAGGTTGTAGCAAAAATTGTTGATGCAGGTAAAGAGCAGCTTTGAGGGAAATGTCTGAACCTGCATCTCACGTTAAGGTCAAGGATACTAGATTCCACCTTGAGGAATCAGAAGAAATAGAGAAATGAAAATGATAAAATTCAGTAGAGAGTGCTAGCACTACAAAAAATAGTTCCTTCGTATAATGCAATTGATATAGTACAAAATTGGGGAGAAAGGCATGTCTCCAGTATGAAAACGGAAGGATGGAACATTATTATAGGTCTTACAAACCTACAGTACTCATCAGAGAATCTGATGACACACCTCCGTTAATAATTTGGAAATTTAGATGAATCACACTTTCTTGAAAATTCATTTTACCAAAACTGACAAGAAATAGCAGATAGTGCTTGTTGGGTTAGTTTCTTTTACTGTACCAAATGCCTGAGAGAATCGGTCTGTGAAGAGAAAGCTGTCGCAGGCTTATGGTTTTAGAGCTGTCAGTCCATAGTTGATTTTGTCATCTGGGAGTATGGTTGTTATGGTTTATGTCTACTTGTCCCTTCAAAGCCTCATGCAATCATGGGGTGTGGCTTCTATAGATTGAGACTTGATTCATGATCCCTGGGATTGTGTTTTAGTATGGATGGGATTATCGGTCTGAGTAAGGCTGAGACTATGGGTGTGGTCTAGGGCAGATATCCTAAGGTGGAGAGCCTGAATGTAATATAAAGAGCAACAGAGAGACAGACTAGAGTTGTTGCTGTTGCTCTGCTGCCCTGAGAGCTGTTGCTCTCTGCTGCCCTGTTTGGTTGGCTGCCTCTGCCACCATCTCATTGCTTCCCACTGCCATGAACTAGATGCTTTCTGCCCTGTTCCACTCAGCCTTGGGCCAGCCGAATATGGACTGAAACCTCCATGAACTGTGAGCTAAATAAACCTTTCCTTCCTTCATTTTGAGTGTCGGGTATTTGTCCCAGCAACAATAGAAAAACAATGGTGATGTAGCACATCAAAGCAGGGAGTGTGTGTTGGAGCAAAACCATGTACCTTACAGCTAGGAAATGAAAGACCAGGTCCCACAGTTTCCCGCCAGAGAAGACCACCTGTGACATGCGAACTTACCACTGGTCCATGCTTATTAAAGGTTTCACAATCTCTGGGAAGCACGATAGTCTGGAGGTCAAGGTTTTACAAGATGGGCCTATTGAAGACATTGCAGATCTAACTTACAGTGTGTACACCTACTTAAAAGTTCAATCTCTAATTAAAACCTTCCCAACAAAGCTCAGGGAAGATGTCATCAGTGGTCACCTTCAGATACTTAGAGAAGAAAGAGAACTGGCTGTTGTAGACTCTCACGAAATAAAACAAGTTTCCATACAAAACTTACAGGTGAGGTGGAGGCAGCCCAAGTGTCTGGGAGACCCCGAAGGGAGGACTTCTCTTTGCATACTTGAGGCCACCACGGTGGCTCTGCAGCTGTCATCATGCCACAAATCGAATACATTAAATTGCACCATGAATGCTATGGGTACTGCATGGATTACCATGAAAAAAGAGGAAGTTGAGAGGCTCGTGAATGTTCAAAGAAGTCCAAAAAGAAAAAAAAAAAAAAAAAAAAAAAAAGCCTGTAGGCTAAGCTCTACCACAAACAGCGCCATGCAGAGAAGATACAAGTGAAGACTATCAAGATGCATGAAAAGAGAAACCCCACAAAAGCATGGTGCAGTGCTCCACAGGGAGCAGCACCTGCCAACCCGCTGGACCGAGGACAGTCTCGAGCACAGTGCTTCCCAACATGATTAAACATAAATGAAAAGATGGGGAAAATGGGAAGTTCCTCTTCCCAAAGTTTGTGCCCAGGAGAAACAGAAGTGTTAAAAGTTATTTGAACTGGAAAGAGAAAAAAGAAAGCTCAGAAGAGGCTGGTTACTCAAGTCTACTTTGTCAGAGATGGCTTTACAAGAAAACTGCCTAAATATGAAAGATTGATTATTAGGTCAATGGGCTTATGCTTTAAGAAGGCCCATATGACATATACTCCACTGAAAGCCACCTTTTGCCTGCCAGTACTTGGTGTGATAAACAATCCTTCATCACCACTGTATACAACTTTGGGGGTTATTACTAAAGGAACAGTGATAGGGGTGAACATGAGCGAGTTGGGCCTTGTGACATAAGGAGGCAAGGTTATTGGGGTAAATATGCCCAGGTAACCAACAGTCCTGAAAACGATGGATGCATCAGCGCAGTCTCACTAGTCTGACAGATGTTTCATTCAGTAACATCTTATACTTATTGAAGACTACAGACCAATAAGGAAGACCCTAACTTGAATACTGCTGAACAGCATTCATCAAGAAAACTATTTACTAAATTGTAAAATCATTAAACACACACACGAGCACACACACAGGCACACGCACACGTTAGAGGGCTGGCCAGATCGTCAGTGGAGTAAAGTGCCTGCTTAGGTAGACACAGGGTCAAGCATGCCCTGCTGGCCCTGCTCCAGGGGAGCACTGATGGCAATTGAGACTGGGCCTGATGGTGCGCACTTGTAGTGCCAACACTTGGGAGACTAAAAACAGGAGAATCGCTGAGTCTGACCTGTATAGTGAAACCTGTAGGTCCGGTACTAAATACAGCAAATTAAAAAAAAAAGAAAAAAACTTACAGATGAGGTAATATATGTATATATTTTTTCCACTATTCTGTTCACTGCGTTGTCTAATTCCAAACTTATACAAAGATAAATTACTAGCATTTTTTCTTTTTTAAATTAATTTTAATAATGAAATAACAATGAAACAGTTTCAAAAACAGGATAGCCACAATAATTAATACAATTCATATTGTTGTCTTCATAGTAGTTGCTCAGAGCACAAGATACAGGCATGGTAACTTTTCTAAACACTGTGCATACAAATCTCATTGAACTAAGAGAAAGTAGCTGAATGTATGGTCCAATAGTCCATAATGATAGTGGGTTATCAGCAGAACTGGCATTGCCAGAAACTGTTGACTTGAGCCTTTTATAGCTCAAAATATTAATTTAGCTTTACTTTTTATGCCTCATGGGTAAATTTTCTACTGGATAGTTAGGACCAATTTAAAGCAAGGCCTATATAACTTTTGTATCTGACAAGGTCAGTTAAATCCCATCAGGATCTATCCTGAAACCATGTACAGCATTTTGTAGAACTGTTGTCAGTGTCAGCCATCTAGATGAGTCACGGCCATTGCTTGACCAATTTGCTCTCTGTGAAAGCCCAAGAGAATGTTTTCTTTCTAGGTGACTCTCCTTAGGTACACTATACATCGTTGATCCCTTTCTTCTGTGGCTCCATAATATCCTGGAAGAGAAAATTTGGGACACCACTGAGTTACAGGATGTTATAGTATAGGTTCCCTTATGATCTGAGTCCTCACTGACCCAGAGGGACTAGGGCCAAAATATTGGCTATCCTTGTAGCCCTTCTTTTTCTCTAATTTTTTGGTCTGAAAATTTAAGTTGGTAACTCTCCAGAAGAGAAGCTTAGTGATACTATTACCCTATAACATAGGCACTTGAGCTTAACATCACTGTCTTTCTGAATATCAAACACCTTAGACTTAACGTGGAACTGGCACTTTCCATCAATCATTAATATTGTAATTAGTCTCTTTAGAATGTGATAAAATCACAATTACATATTTTTCACACAAAAATTTAGAAATCTTACCATATACAAAATTGTAGGAGGTCAGTCCTATGGCATTTTTTCCTTATCTCTCATTCTCTTTCATTACCCTTTTTCTGTTTTATTTTATTTTATTTTATTTTTTGCGGGACAGGGGTTCAAACTCACGACCTCTCACTTGCCAAGCAGGCACTTGTGCCTCAGAGCTATCTCCCCAGCCCCAATAGCTTTCTTTCTTTCTTTCTTTCTTTCTTTCTTTCTTTCTTTCTTTATTTATTTATTTATTTATTTATTTTTGTCTTTTTGAGACAGGGTCTCGTTATGCAGTTTAAGCCGGCTCTGAGCTCACTTTTGTAGCCCAGGCTTGCACTGATCCTCCTGTCTCAGCCTCCCGAGTGCTGGGATTACAGGCATGCGCCACTACGGCTGGCTCCCAATAGCTTGATTTAGATGTTCCTTAAAGTAGGCATATTTTCAAACAACATGTCACGCACTGTTAAGTACAAACAATGTTTACTTATTAAGTTAAAAAAAAAAAGGTATAGAGACATGATAAGAGGTAAAATGCGGGTCGTTACTACCTCTTATAATCTCAGCTACAAAACTTCAAAGCTAAGCATTAGCAAATTCAGTCAAGTTGTATATAAGCAATAATCTATGTAAGAAATTTTTTCATTGGGTAAAAGGTTGATTTAATTTTCAGAAACCTATTTAGTACATATTTATAGAATAAAGAGACAAACTGATCCTGCAAATCAGGGGAGGCTCAAATATTTTCTGTGAAGTGATGTAAAGTAAATATTGCACCTTCTTCAAGTTCTATGGTCTCTGTCACAACTGTTCAAGTGCCAGTTTAGCAGGAAAGTAGCTGTTAGAAAATATTGTTTGAAGACACTTGATATAGATAAATGCAGAAAAAAAGCACTGGATAAAGTTCTTTGTCCATTCTTCATGGAAAGGCTTTTGCTAGCTAGAAACTTGCTTAATCTGGTACGGAGATCTACAGAAATCTTACGGCTAACCTCACATTCGTGCATACTCACCCCCAGAGGTCTGCATGCTAACAAGAATGTTCATTCTCATGGCTTTAGAAATTAGGGTATAGGCCGGGCGTGGTGGCGCACGCCTGTAATCCCAGCACTCGGGAGGCTGGGGCAGGAGGATCGCTGTGAGTTCAAGACCAGCCTGGGCTACAAAAGTGAGCTCAAGGCCAGCCTGAACTGCATAGTGAGACCCTGTCTCAAAAAGACAAAAAAAAAAAAAAAAAAAAAAAAAAAAAAAAAAAAAAAAAAAAAAAAAAAAAAAAAAAAAAAAAAAAAAAAAAAAAAAAGAAATTAGGGTATAGCTCCTTGCCAGTGGAATATGTCAAGAACAAGAAATAAAATACATTGGAGTTAGAAAATGAAACAAGATTGTCATTATCATGCTACTATTTATATAACTGATTATGTAAAATGTATCTGTAAGAAAAAGTATTTCTCTTACTAAGTAAATGTAGCAAGATGGTTGTTTGAAAGGTCAATATGTAAAACTTCACTAACAACAAATAATTAAAATGCTATTTGCAATAAGCACTGTGTTATAGCTCTCCATACAATTCATGAAGATGTACTTGGGTTGAGAGATTATGTGAGATTGGTTTGTGCAATTATGGGGTCGTAAAGTCCTGGAGTCTACCACATGCTAGCCAGAAAAGCCATTAGTGTGTGTCAAGCTTGAAAAGGGACCCAGAACCAGGAGGAATGTTAGTACCCCAATATCTGGGAGCAGGAAAGACATGGCTGACTAGAAAGTGAATTTATCTTTCATCTGTCTTTTCTGTTCTATTTGGGCCCTTGGCAAATTGGAAAATAGCCTCCCCAACTGGTTACGCTGATCTTTGCTCTGAACGTCAGTCCTGTGGTTTGCGTGTAGTTATCCTCCCAAAGCCACTTCATGGGACGGCTCTGCTCAAGAAACAGCCTGTGGCTTGAGAGGCGTGGCTAGAGAGCCAGGGCAGGCCTCCAGGGGCGGGGTTGGAGAGGGCAGGTCATCCTGGATGCAGCAGCACCCCACCCTCTCCTCAGGACCCTGAGGCGCCAGATGGCAGCATCTGCAACTGAGGCCGCCTTGGGCAGAGATGCTTCAGGAATACCGTACTCTCACAACTGTCTGCCTTGGAGCCAGCCAGGTTTCAGTTGGACTCAAACTTCGACTCACTGCAAGCTAAATAAACCTTTCCTTCCTTCATTTTGAGTGTTGGGAGAACAGTAAGGAAGACAAGAATCGAAATCAAATGCTAATGTTTTCTGAAAATACCTTCCAAGAACCACCCAGAATAGTGTCTTATTAGCTATCTGGGCAACCCTTTATATATATGGCATAGGGTCTCACGGAGTCACAGCTTGGACTCATAGTGATTCTCCTGTTTTCATCCTCTCCAGTGCTGCGATTACAGGCCTGCAGATTACACCAAGGGCAGGGCCGGTGATGTATGTGGTGCCAGGGATTGAACCCCGTCCCTGCGCTTATCTAAGCAGGCACTTAGTCTGCTGAGCAATCTTGCTGGCCCTGTCTGGGCAGCTCTTAACTCAGTCAAGCTGACACACGATCAGCCATCACAGTGACAAAACTATCAACTATCCACAAAACTGCAAAACCTCCACCTTGAAAGGTACAAAATACTGGTGATAGAAGCAGAAGAAACCTGAAATAACAGGAATAAACTATATTCATGAATTGAAAAACTGTATAGTTAAGCTATTAACTTTCTCAAGTGGATCTATAGATACCATGCAACCCTGATCAAATCTTTAGCAGGTAGAATTTCCTCAGTGGTAGAATCATCTTTGGTTTGAGTGGAGTCAGTCTCGGTGGCTAGAGCTTCAGGGTGAAGGTTGGTCCCCAGAAACACCAAGTCTAGATTCAATATTTGGAATTTTTAGCTCCAGTCTTAAACCTCTAGGTAGGGAGAGGGGCTGGAGATCCTGCCTAGTGATTTCTTCTACTGTGTCTATGTAATGAAGCCTCATTAACCCCTCCCCTAAGACCCAGCATTGGAGAACTTTCTGGCTCGTGTAGGGGGTGGGGACAGAAGTATCGGGCAGGGGTGCAGCTAAGCCTTCCCGATCTGCTGCCCATGGTGCTTCCGTGTAGCTGTGCTCTCTGTGATAAGCTGTGATCGTGGGTAAAGGGCTTTGCTGAAGTCTGTCGGCTGTTCTAGCAGGTTACTGCAAAGACCACGAAGCTGGGCGGTAAATCATAGTAGCCCCTGTGCTGTAACTGGTTCAGCCAATGTGCAGGTGACCACCTAGCTCTTGGGAGTGGTGTCAGAAGTGGGGACAGTCCTCGGGGCCAACCACTTAACCAGTGAGGTCTGCAATAATTCTGGTAGTGTTAAAACTAAATTGAATTGTAGGGTTCTCAATTAGTCCTTGGAAAACTGTCTGAATGGAAAATCCCAGGTATTTGGTCAGAAGGATGAATCAAAGTGTCTTGGTTACCAATTCTGGATTAAGAGACTTCCATGTAACCTCTAATCAGTCAGATGGATAAGATTAAATACTGAAAAATATGCCCATGTTAGTAAATTGAAGCTTTAAGTTCTAAATTTGCAGTACTTAAAATTAATGCCATTTTGACTCTTTATTTTGCTATGGATAGATATTTCACTATCCATTTTATTATGTATTTATTCATCTATTTTGTACAGGGTCTCATGATGCAGCTCAGACTCATAGTGATCCTCCTTCCTCATCTTCGCTAGCACTGAGATTACAGGGTTGTACACCATGCCTGATATTGGTGGCTGGCACAGCCCTCCCAAGGTTCTAGGGCACAGCATGGCCTGTGGTACCCAGGATCACACCTTGGTCCTTGTGCTCGTCAGGCAGGTGCTTAGACCTCTGAGCTATCTCCCCAGCCCTCCACTTGTTCACTTACTTTGTTTAGTTGTCTTCTTAAATCAGTTGCGCAAACCAATTACATAGACTATGATTTTCTTTTCTCGTTGGGGTGGATGAAACTTTTATTCTGCTTCTGGCAGTGTTCGAAAAGCAGTGTGAGAGAGATGAAGGGGAAAGCTTACACAGTCTGGAACCAGCCACTCAACGCACAGCTCTTTGAAAAGAAGAGAATTCCAGAGGCTAAAAGCCTAGAGATGGACTCAGCCTGTTGCGCACACCTTGTGTGTGACCCTGGTCAAGTTGCTGAATCTTCCTGGGCAGTGGTCTGCTGCAGAGTAGAAGAACACTGTCTACCTCCTGGGTAGTGACATAGGTCAAATGAAGTGATTGTAAAAGGCATTTAGAAGTGTTCCTGGCATCCAATGAGCCCTGCATAGAGATAAACCACTGATATTCTTGATGATGACTTCATATGTACTTTGTGTTTCCTGCATGTGCTATGAAGCTAGGTGCTCTCTCTCCCTCCCTCTTCCTTCTCTCCCTCCCTCTCTGTCTCTCTACTTCTCTCTGTCTTTCTCTGTTTCTCTGTCTCTGTTTCTCACTCTCTTTCTCATCTTTTACAAAATGTAACAGCTAAGGTATGCATTAGGATAACCTTTGGTCCCATACAGTTTCTCATTTTACTTTTTTAGTATTAAGTATAAATATTTTACGTATTCAAACACAAAAATCAACACGCATGTGAGCATAGCCTTATTCCCCTGGACACACCCAGAAGCAGAGCTGAATGGTTACATGTTTCAGCGAGCTGAATACCTGGAAGGCAGGCTGCAGGCTGTGTCCGTTGTCCCCAGGTCTGAGACCCAGTCCAATCCGATATCCCTCCTGTCCTGTGTCACCCTGCCTCCCCTCCTGCCTCACCCAGGTGGTCTGGTTTGCCTCATGTACGTTGACATTAAAGTGACTTATTTCCTTCAAAGTTGAAAACTGACATCATTTAAATATATTTACAACATCTGAATGGGTAAGCCAGGCCTTCTTTACTTCAAAGGAAGCATTAATTCAAAGGTTAATAAAAGTGATATTACTTATGCTGACATTAAATCAATTCTTCCAGGTTTTATGTTTTATTTAATGCTAACATTCCTCTTTTCCGACGTGGTGGGTTGACATTTCATGGAAATCGAAAAGCTGCTTTTGACACCCATTCAATTTTCATGTCTCGGCTTTCTGATATGTTTTCTGAAGTTAGGACCATTTTTATCCTTAAGAGTGTTTAGTGTGGGAGAGGATGAGCTGGAGTGGGGGGGCAGTATACTGAGTGGATTTCAGGGTCTGATCAGTTCTCTTCCCCGTTTTATCTGTCTTGGGTGGGCCGTGCCTGCTACCAGCGGTTGTATGCAACGGCAGGGGAAGTGCCTTACTTTTCTCTCATTCCTAAGACAAAATACCTGACATCCAAAGGTTAAAGGAAGAGAGGTTTATTTAGCTCAAAGTGGCACATGGCAGAAGGGCAAAGCGCATGGTGGCAAAATGCAGCAAAAGCCGCCAAAGCGAGACGAGCCTCTTTCTGCCCCTTATGTTGTGTGCAGGCTCGCTGCCCTAGGGCGGCGTAGCGCTCGCACCCTTCATCGCAGCACTGCATCCTGAGTCAGTCACACACTCTAGACTCACCCACCTCTCAAGAGCCTGTCCACCACCGCATGACTGCACGGGGTGGGGTGGGGGTCCTCTTGGCACAAACCATAGCAGAATAGGTTAACCCTTGCAGAGCCAGGGGTCCCCGGGGTTGTCCAAGTCACTGTGTTTCCGCCAAGGGAGCAAAGGGCGTTTTGTCAACTGCTATGTGTTGGAAAACCTTCTTAGGTCTTAGTGGTTCATTGCAGGAAGTCCATGAGATGAGTTCTGATTTTTTTTTTTTTTTTTGTAATGTATTTAGGAAGGACAGGGTCTCACTATGTAGATCAGACTCATAATGATTCTCCGGTTTTCGCTGGGATTACAGATGTGCGCTGGGATTATAGACGTGAGCCACCATGCCCAGTCTCAATCACCATCTCAGTGCACCCCAGGGGCGAGGCCAGCACAGAGTCCCGGGGATCAAACCCCAGCTGCTGCACTCTGCCTAAGCAGGTGCTTCAGTCTGTTGAGCTGTCAGGCCGGCTCCTGGGTTCCAGTTCTTGCAAGTGAGGCACTCTTTAGGAGGTCTTCTTTCTCTGAGATCATGGGTTGCAGAAAGCGTAGCGGGCTTCAAAACCTGGTCAGCTGGGCTCCAAGCCCATGACGTTTCATGGAAAAATTGCTTAGATTACATTATTCACAAAATACATTGCGTAGCAGTTCTAAATGTTGTTGCGCTCAGTAGTAAAATGAACCCAATAAACTTCATAATCTTTCTTTCTAAAAAGTATCTGGGATGTTCTTGCGTTTTGTTCTTTCTTGTAAGTTTCAAAATCAGCTTTCTGAATCCATCCAAGCAAACACCTTAGCGGCGTTTAAGTTTGTGTGTGCCTTTGAAGGATTAGGATGTTTGCCGTATTGTAGTTTGCTACCTGTGAAAACACTATTGCTCTTCATTTTATTAAATCCATAGTGCCCTTTAGTGCCATTCTATATACTGATTCATGCAAGATTTGTACATTTCTACTAATTTTATTGTTGGAAACTCTAGAAAGTCTGTAATTCATGATTTACGTATTCTGCAAACTAGAGTTTGTAGAAATTGCAAATCTAGCTTAAAATATGACACACAAAAAACTAGTTACAGTAACTTATTCTGTTTATCAAGTGACATTAAATAACTTACCGAGCTGCACAACACTATTATTGTAGAGTTCTGATGAGACTTAAAAAAAAAAAAAAAACTGAACTCTGGTTTTACTCCAGTTCCAGTGTATCTGCTCCTTTTTGTTCCAGAAACCCATCAGGGTCTCCGTGTTGTCTTTTGTTCTCTTAGGACCTTGAAGGCCCATAGAGCCCTGCTTTGCTCTTTAACTGGAGCTGCGGGGTCATGAGATTTGGGAAAGAAGACAACAGAGATGAGATCCCCCCCCACCCCGGTATTTCCTGTCTGGGAGTCCAGGGTTGGGCAGGGCTTGTCACTCAAGGGGAGGTCACCCTGCTCTCCAGCGTAGAGTGCTGTCTGATACTTCTGCCACTATGAAGTTTCTATTTATTTTTATTTTCATATTCCATTCTTTAAATATGGTCACTAAGCCCAACCCCCACTCAAGGGGCAGGAAACTAAGATTCACCCTTGGAAGGAGTAAATATGGACCTGTATTATTTGTAATTCATTTATAAGGAAAACTTGTCTCACTCTGGTTCAATTCCATCATTTTTTTCCCTATCAGATGGACTCATAGAAACTTAGTACTCGAAGCTATAATATGATTCTACACTACTTATTTTGCTGTTTAAATTGTTCCCCTTTGTATAGCAGTGCTTTCGGGTTCACGCTTCTGTTACTTTCACAGTCCTGTTTGGGTACTTGGGTTTTTGTTGTTGATTTCAAGATTTCTTTTACACATGTTTGAGCTATAATTTCATTTTTATTGAGGCTTATTTGATCAATATGCATATTTATGGAATAACCTCGCTGCTCTGACACATGCACACTTTTATTTTTGATCACTTTCTCTTCCTGTAGCTAGCCATACATCTCGCATTTTCCGGCATCTGGCGGTTGAATCGCCCATTTCTCCAAGGGCCTAATTCCTGCTCCTAGAAAATGCTTGGCAATTCCTGAGCTATTTTCCATCTGTAAAGTTTAACCTTTGCTAGACTATGAAAGGACTAGAATTATACTCCAAGTAGCCTTTTGGGTTGGATTTCTTGAAGTCAGCAAAATATGTTTCAGATTTATCCAGTTGTCCTATGCATGGATGGCTGGTTCGTTTTTATTATCAAATGGTATTCCACTGGGTGCACCTCAGCGCTAGACCTGGCTTACTCATCTTCCATTGCAGGAGCTCTTAGTTCCTCACAGGCTTGAGCAGTTATGACTAGACTGATAACAACCATTTGTATACAGATTAGTACAAAAAGGCAAGTTTTCAATTCACTTCGGAGAAGTGCCTTAGTTACTCTTCTCTCATTGCTGAGACAAATACCCAACACCCTAAATGAAGGAAGGAAAGGTAAGTTCAGCTCACAGTTACTGGAAGTTTCAGTCCATATTTGGCTGACTCTAAGGCTGAGTGGAGTAGGGCAGAGAGCAGCAGTTTATGGTGGCAGGACTGCTACAGGCCAACCAGGGAGAATCTCTTTCTCCATCTCTCTTATAATACATTCTGGCTCTCTGCCTCAGACTATCCACCTCAGACCACACCCATTATCCCAGTAGTACTAAGACACATAATCCCAGTGCATCATGAGTTAGTCTCAAACTCTAGAAGTCCCCAACCCATGACTGCATGAGGCTTTAGGGAGACAAATAGACACAAGTCATAACAGAAGATACCTCCAAGTGGGATTTCTGGACATAAACTAAATTTTAATTTCTTAAAATTAGTTTCTAATTTTGCCAGGAGTTTCTAAGAAACTGCTAAGCGATCTTTCCACGTAGCCAGTTCCTTTTCTGCATTCCCCTTGGTTTGTGTATCTGTCTTGAGTGCACCTTTGGAGGTGTTCAGTACTGTTGGGGTTTGCTTTTCTCTGCAGTTCATGTCCCCAGTCCCAAGGTATTCTAAATTCCTGCACTGAAGCAACAGATTAGAGATTTTAAACACAAAGAAATCCAACTTGAATTACATTAATCCTGTTTTTCTCGATGGACACTTGAAATTTTTCTTTGTGGTGGCTTTTTTATTTTTACCATTTGGGGAATGATTACTCATGCATGTCTGTGTCACATCAGGGATAAAATGTGCATCGGGGTGTAGGACGGGCCAGGAAGTGACTCCCTGGTGGCACATGATGTGTACATGCAGCACCATCTGCGCTAGCGACACGGGATGGGGCGCCTTCTCAGCTGTCAGGCGTGTTGGAATCTGAAAGTTCCTGTGGCCACCGGAGGTGCTGCTCTGCTGGGGGTGATGGTTTTTCCGAGCGGTCTTTTTCCTGGGATGAAATACAAGTCAAATAAATCCTAAGTGAACACATCTCCAGGAAGCCCAAATCATCCTAAAGGTGCTACGGTGAAATTCAAGCTTCATCATCATTCCTTTGAAATTAGCACATAAAATTTACAAAGCAATCCAGTAAGTGTGCAACAAGAAGGTAGAAAACCAGGGGCATTTATACAAAAAAAAAAAAAAAAAACAAAAAAACCAAAGACAACTTTCTAGAAAAATTATCAGAGAGCAGACAACAGTCTCCTGGTGGTCTGGCACAGCCGGAGCATGTCCGATGCATTAATTTTTTCCCTCAGCTTCTGAGCACTCAGACAGCAGTGGATTGAAGGTTCTCAATATCTATTAACACACATCCATTTTCTCCAGAATCTTTTGGTAGAAGAAGAAGAGGAAGAGGAAGAAGAAGATGATGAAGAAGAAGAAGAAGAAGAAGAAGAAGAAGAAGAAGAAGAAGAAGAAGAAGAAGAAGAAGAAG